>JAJJMA010010864.1:8159-22320 GCA_023529015.1 Papaver nudicaule | reverse complement strand
TATATTAATATTTTTGGGCAGCCCAAAATTATTAATATATGGAGGTTATTAATATAGAGAGGTACATAAGAAAAAATAATTTTTTTTAAATTTAATGTACGTATTTATACCTGTACATTTTTATTGTTTCAGTAAACAAGTACATGTGTATTTAGATGATTCTGAGGGTGATAGTACGGAAATACCAAAAGTTTGTTGCCAAGAAACTTTGAACATTCTTGACAAGCTGGAAATATTTGGATTCAACAAGAAGGTGTCCATGTTGACAACAACTGAAAAAATTACTTCATTTTCTCAAACAACTCTAGAAAAATATTGATGAAGTTTATTAATATGTGGAGGTTATTAATATGTGGAGTATCAATATATGGAGGTTCTACTGTAATTTTGATGAAGTTTATACAAGGTAAATTTGACTTGCAGAGGTTTATTTTTTATTCAAAGTCACTAATTGAAGTTTCACCTTGAGCCACCTAAAATTTTCCATAATCAAAAGAGTAAATTTAAACCTTTTTTTGTTATTAAAGTATTTGTGATTAGTAGATTAAATAATAAATGAGTTTTAATTTTTAATCATATTCCTAATAGTAATCTATGATTGGGGGTCAAATTGACTGGTGCCTGTAATATTGATACAAGTTGTGGCTATGCACTTAAAAAAAGATAACCTCTACTATAAAAACCCACACCATAAAAAAGAGATACAAATACCAAATAGTAATCTATGATTGGGGGTCAAATTTACCACCCTTCTCATCAGTAAAAGGAATGTAGAAAATCACTCAGCCAATGCTCAAAAAAGATGTAGAACTCTTGAAGAAGAAAACCTAAAACTTATGGATTTGTCCCAGATCCATAGTAACTCAGAAGAGACTTCAAGAAGCGATGTGAAAAATCCGCGCACTCCTCCTATCACATCTGCATCAGAAAAAGTCATTGTATCTTCCAAGGTCACTAATAAAAAGAAGGCAAAACCTTCAGTCACCACGAATGTAGTGACTACATTATCTGATTCTTCGGATAATGATAGTGATAAGCAGAAGGGTGTTAAAAGATATGAAATCACATGTCAATTCTGTAAAAAGAAAAGACACCACCAAAGAAATTGTAATGTCAGAAGAAGGATAAGCAGATTGATCAACTGCAACACACGTTAAACCTTGTACTAAAAAACGTGTCTGAACTCTGCAGGCCTAATCCACGGGTGATCCCTAGAGATAAAGCCTACAAGAGATCATCTTCACCCATGAAAGATGGCAGAACTATTACTGAAAAACGGAGACATAATGATCGACCGTGGGATAAGAGAACGTCTTTAGTCTCACAGGGTAAGTCTCCGAACATGACAACCACTCCTTTAAGAAACCAATCCCATCTTGATTGATTGGTCACTCAAGAGGAGTTACACAAGGTGTTGTCTGATTTCGCTAAACGAAATCACTCCTAAAAGAAAAAGTCTAGAAGTTCCTCCCACACTGGGTCATACCATGATGACAGTAACTTCTATGATAACTTCAAGGGAACATCATCCAGCAAGTCTAAACGATGGCGGAAAAATGGTGAGTCTCAAGGAACTCACAAAGACACTAAATTCTAGTGTAAAACAAGCTTCCTTATTTTTGTACTAGAAATAAGGAACGCTATATAACATGACTAACATCCTGACTTATCCAGTACCCATTGGCAAAAACTCTATTGCCATTGAGAAAAACTATTGAGGGACGTACACAGCAGAAACATTGCGTCCATATCGGACCTGATCAGTTTGCGAACCAGTTCGCGAACCGTGCAAAAAGTGTTTTCCATACGTAAAACTCAGGGAAGCAACACTTATCAACCAGGTGGCATTATTTTCTCTTTACGAAAACTAAAACTTTGTTTTAGAAAGCTACTCAAATCTTAGAATGCAAACCTGATGGGACTCTGGGAATGCAATATTTGAGTCAATCCTTCCTGGTATTTTACTCTTATAAATACCCCAACACCTGAAGGATTAATTCATTCAAGTGTTTACTTGCTTACTTACTCTAATCCTGAGAAAGCACATCATGGCGGGAAGTAGGAAAAAGAGAATTTTGGTTGATGAAGACTTAACTCCTCCTAACATCCAAGGAAGAGAGCCTAAAGTTGCTAGCTATTTTGCCTATGGCTATCAAAATTTGGAAGAAGCTGACATGATAAATGGTGATGTCTTGTATGATGTCATCAAATGGTGCAAAGAGATGTTTCCTCAGCACAAAAGAAACATGAGGAACTGTGATTTGCTTGGTCTCAAGATGGAAGCAGTGTTGACTGAGATTACGCTCATGAAAACACAAATAAGGGAACTTGTCAATGGCAAAAAGATTGTTTTCAATGATGCCAAGAAAACAAAAGACAAGCCTTCCATGAGAAAATCGGCTGAATAAGCTAGTTTTTCATAGTTAGTTCATATTCTTCCATAGTAGATCAGATTAGTTGGTTCCTTGTGAGAACTTGTTCTTACTTTTGCCTAAGGAATATAAACTATATCTGAAAAGTAGTTTTCCTTTTCATGCTTTTTAGAGTTTTTCAGCATGTACTACTTTATTTCATTAATAAAATTTATTTTTAGATGATTATTAATGATGTTTGCAATACTTGATTTGTCTACCTCAATCTTATTGCAACACATAGCTTTTTCCATTACTCCGGTAGTGATGCAAAGTTATGTATATTTACAAAAGTTATGCTTTTTTTCACGATCAAGAAACTTTTGATTGTATGAAATTTAGGGTTTTCACAAACTCGGAATCATATACTCTTTTCCAAAAATTTGGCTAAGGGAGAGAGATTATAAACAAAGGAATATTGGATAACATTAAAATTGTTTTGTCCATGTTAGACTTTGTAAGTTGTTCTTTATTGAATAACACCACATGGGAGAGAGTTCTTAACATGAACTTGCGCTTAATAACAAATCTTTTTAGAGAGCGTGGTTGTGGAATATTGGGAGATAAGTGCGTCTATATTTCTCCAAAGATGAATCAACTTAGAGATCATCGTTTTGATTTCCCAGTTATTTCATCTTAAACTTGGTATGTGAGTACTTAGCTTAACCTATCCTCATAGGTTTATGAAACACTAGTCTCGAACTACTTTGTCATATTTTTGTGACAAATAGGGGGAGAATACATATATGATTCTTGTTCATGTGGTTCATAACCATAGGGGGAGAACATCATGTGCTTACTTGTTGTGCTTTTCAAAGTATCAAGTAAGGGGGAGTAATTAAAGCTGAGAAGAACCTTTATATCAGGAATGAGTAGAATCACTTTAAAAGTTTTGATGCACAGACTTTAAAGTTTGCTCAGATTATTACTCTTTGCACAAACAACATGTGGGATTAGCATATTAACCCATGTAAGCTTGAGCGTACCTTCATGGTTGTTTGAGCTGGATATGTTGTAGCTGCTGTCTACGGATTCATCAACAAGAGTTAAACGAACACATCAAGACTCAAGGGAGAAGTTGAAGAATTCAAGAAATCAAGATACATTTGGTTAGTACTTAATTGTATATCTTTTGAATCCATAAGTAAATAGGTTTTGTCAATAAAATTGACAAAGGGGGAATTGTTAGGGCATTGTCCGGTCAAACCCACTAGCGTTGGTATGTCAAGCTGGTTGTCAGTTTTGGGTGTCAAAACACAATTCTTGATTTAGCCTACTAGAGTTTAGATTTCGAAATTGGGATATGGACTAAGTAGTAGAGACCTTGAAGACGAAGACTGTGAAGACAAAGAAGACATCAATTATTCTTCATTGACAAAAGATTAGTAGGAGTTATGACTTTTATGGAAATTCTTCTATCCTACTTACTCTATCTTTCGAAATAGTCGGCTACTTTAGTAGTGATACTAATAGCGATGTCATGTTCTTGTCTACATGACCATGAGTTATGTTGGTATTTGTTCCCACGAATACTAAGTTTACAAGAATGCATGAAATAGATTCGATGCCATTTGTCCATTGCAATGGTTTGCTTGCAAATCACTTGTTGGATATGGGTGAATCTAAAGGAGTACTCTTGAGCAAGAGTCCAGTGGATTATAACTGAGGATGTATAATACGTCTAAGTACTGGTCCAGCCCAGAACTTCCAGCGGATCCAAGTTAAACCCTAAATCTGAATATCGACGGTTTGCGAACCGTTCATGAACAGTGACTTAGGAAAAACTCCTGAGTTCCAAAGTATCAATTTGTACGCATACCTACGTGAACCTCAGATTCAATGCTTCTGTTCGTAATTCAGATGGACGGTTTGCGAACAGTCCAGAGTGAATATTCTCTGGATTTTCACTCGGGTTAAACTCTGAACTCCTTTATCTCTTAGTTGGACTTAGTTATCACGAAATATCTTCTGTGGTCCATCTAACGGTTCTCAATGTGTCAATAAGATAAAGATTACCTCCGGTCTGTTGGATATCTATCTTGAAGTGTTTATGAGCTAATAAAACACTTGGCAGATAAATGATTAAAGATTTCCAATTGAGATAAATTTAGGTTACTTGGTTTGCAAGTTAGGGTTTCCTAAACTTGTGGGACAAGAAACAAGCTGTTGTACTCCTAAGCAACCTATCTTATTGAGTGCTATAAATAGAGGTGTCCAAGGACGAAAACCACAAGGATCAAGCATACGTGAAGATTCTCTGTGGAATTGATTGTAAACTCTTTTCACTTCGCTGAAAGCTTGTTGTGGTATAGTTATCCTCTATTAGGTAGCAGTTCCTCTTGGGAATTAGCTAACGACTATAAAGACTTCTCTTGAGAGTTGGGAAGCACAAGTAGGAGATTGAGACCTTAGCGGTTGAAACAGAGTAACCTGTAACCTTGGTAACCTGATCACGTTCTTGTCTATTATACGGTCATTCTATTCTGATATAAGGCCATTCAAGAACTGATACGTTACATACGAGGTTTGAAAGGAAGAAACGCACGGCTGCACTCGGTGTTGTAAGACCTAGTTAGCTCAAGTTGTATAAGTTTCTTAAGTGATTCTTCGTTTACAACTGAGTTAGAGACAAGTTGGGCATAGTTTACTTGGTTTACTTGTCAGCCCCCGCTTGTAAGTAGATTTCCGTATGACCTGGAGAAATCCGAAGGAAGTCACTTTGTGTATGTCAAACTGATAGAGGACAGTTCAAACATACAGTTGGTAATTGAGGTTGGAAAGCCGAAATTGTTGACACAAGCCTTTAACAGCGGTTAAAGCAACTCCTAGGCCTGTAAAGGATGTCAGCTAGGGGAATCAAGTGCATGACGATCTGTGTGGGATCTAGACACGTAAGGAGTGTGACAGTAGCCAACTCGCTTGGAAGGCTTGAGTTGGTCTCTGCTACATCCCAGACCGAAGGCTAGTGTTTGTAGACAGTTTGTACTGTGCAGTGTTCAATCTGGACAAGGTACCGAGGTTTTTCTACAGGTTGTAGTTTCCTCGTTAAAAAAATCTCTGGTGTCTTGTGTGCTTTACTTTCCGCATTATATTCTCTGATTATATAATTAAAGCAAGCACAAGAAGTACGTTATTAATAAACCTGATCGTTGTCCCCAATCCATCCATTGGATTTACCAAGACCCTGTCTTGTGTCGGACTGATCGTTTGAGATCCAAACTCAGGTTAACAGATCTGGATATTGATTTTTGAGATCGCCGAGATCTGACCATAGGTTTCACGAGCCCAAACGAAAAGTTGGTTGTATTTCGGTACCCCTGCTTTTTCAATATGGAAAGTTGATTTGGAAAACTTAATTCGGTTCTGGTCATATATGAAATTTAGGATCCGAAACCTTAATTTGGTTTCTGCCAAACAGTATGTAGATTTTGAAACCTAAAAATGGTTATCTTAGAATGCGTATTTTCGAAGTTCAAACTCTACCATTTTGATTTGTGCTTCAACGAATTAATGAGTTTGATATTCTCAGTTTGAAGTTTGAATTTGTTCTTCTTCAATGTATAACTAAGTTGGTTTGAGTCATAGTCAGAAATATGGTTCGTCGCTCTAGTTAGTAGACACATGATTTCTGATCAATATTGTACGTGATTAGATCTTCGTATGGATATACTACTTGATCAAATATTCATTTGATTTTTCAATTGATGTTTTGATTTGAATTCTTGGATATCGTTAACGTGATCATCTATATTGGAATCGAGAATTCAGGAGATTCAACATTTTGCTATTACTCAATGAATCATGCACCGTACTTTATAGGTATATCTTTTTGTATGATTCGGAATGTCCATTGAACCTATGTGTTCACTTAATCTTAACACACAAGGCTTGCTCTCTTCTGCTATGATACGCTTATGCGGAACGTTGAGCCACGTTGGACCAGATCCCACTTCCACCTAGGATCGTTATAGCCCATCTAGCAAAGCCTAGGAAGTGATGTCGACATTATCAAACCTGATGAGCTCTTTAAGGAGATTAAATGAAATGTCAAAATATACCTTGTGAGTATTATTTGCTTTGATTGCTCTTGGCCAAATATTTATTAAAATATATTTTTCTTTAATGTAAAATGCTAGAGTATTAGATCTCTTTAAATGCTATGAGTCTAAGTGAGGTATTTCGGAACATATATGGAAATGTGCTTTAATGAATTTCCGAAATTAAGTTAGCTCATTTCAAAGCTAAGCCTTAGTCAATATAAATAGGAGTGGTATCTCTCCCGAAAGCATTGTCCCTCTACCAAGCTCTTATTCGGAATTGAAAGCTTGTGTTTATTCACTTTTCTTTTCAGTTACCTTTAAGCTTTTTCTTTCGGTCTGGATTAGTGCAAGTCTTATCTTGGGGATCGAGAAGCCTAGAAGTACCTCTTACGGGAAACTAGTTATGTTTACTACTATTCTTTGTATTGTACTTGTGTTCTATTCTACCACGTCTATAAAACCTTGCGATCTTGTTTATTCTATGGTCCTTCTCTTCGGCTATAAGGCCACTCAAGATCGTTGTGATTAAAACATACTCTTTATCTATTAACCTGGATTTGTCAGCAAGCCGCTTTCGGTTTGTGTGCCTAAACTATAGATATTGAGTGGAATCAAGATTGTTCTTATTGGATTTATTCTGTACACTGTTCTTCACGGTCATATCATATTGTACTTTCATCCAGCTATTTCTTGATTCCAACTGGGACGACAAGGTTGCTCTTTCGAGAGTTTTGGTTTTGAAACCTTGATCGATATCTCGAGGGGTTTATTACCAAGTAAACTTATATATCCTCGTTCTTGGTGTAAAACGACTTCGGTCAAATATCAGCTAGTTTCCAAGGATATCATCTAGCGATTGGACCTGCAACTATTTGGTTATTGTCCATAAGGTTGTAGTCGTCCGATTGGAGGTCGGGTAGCGATAGTCTTCACGACGGGCTGTTGAGCAACTTTTGGGTAAGACAGTAAAGGACGTCTGTGTGCGTAGAGGAGTACATGTGTGTGACCACCTTGCTGTGGTTGGAGGCGTAAGAATGCTGAGGGGAAATCTTTGTGACTAATAGTCGTATTAGGGTCATATTGTCTGCACCAGCTAGTCCGAGTC
The DNA here is from genome assembly GCA_023529015.1 of Papaver nudicaule. NCBI lineage: Eukaryota > Viridiplantae > Streptophyta > Magnoliopsida > Ranunculales > Papaveraceae > Papaver > Papaver nudicaule. The sequence goes on along the minus strand of JAJJMA010010864.1, from coordinate 14,764 downwards.
TGACAGTAGGTGGGTTGGCGGCTTAATTCTTAAGATTATTCAAACTGGACTAGGTCCCGGGGTTTTTCTACGAGTTTGTAGTTTCCTCGTTAACAAAATTCTTTTGTGCACTTTACTTTATTTCCGCATTATATTTGACTTGTCTTTTATAATTAAAGTATCGTACTTGGTTGTTGACATAGCCTTTCGGATCTTGTATTGACCCCCTTGTGTGAATCAATCAGTGACGAAAGAGATCTTGTTATTGAGTACTTGATTACAAGAACCGTTCAAGGTTTGACTTATAGGTGGACTAAAATAAAAGATTGGTGGTGTACTCGGTACCCTCGTCTTTTCAGTTTAGATTAAGTTTGCTTTAGTTTTTGCTTCAATCTCCATTGCTTTTAGGAGATTTTCATGGTGTTTTTGTGGGTTTTTGCCATTTTTGTTTATGTCTTCTCCTTTATGGAGATTCTTCATGTGCTCTCATGGTATTTCTTTGTGATTTTAGTGGAAAATTTAAGTGGAAGTTCCAGTATGATGATCAAGATTCAAGACTTTGGGCATATTACTCTCTTTTTATGAGAGGATCTGTTTCTCTAGAAAAAAATACTCTATCAAAATGGTTGGATAAATCTTTGGGTTGTTTGACACTCTTATTAGTGTTTCGTTACTTCTCTTCACAAAATTTGCTCCATTTCTTCTTATTAGGAGCGGTCCTCATTACAAAAATGAAAAAGAATTGCGCATGAAAATCTAACATAAACCTTATGCTTTATCCAAAATGAACTCAAACTTATTAATCTTGTCTTATAATTGCCTAAATTCTCTCGATTGACAATTCTAAGTAGTTTAATACAATTTGTAAAACCAATTGAGTCAATAATCCAAATATTTAGGGTCACAAGATTAAGGTTTAAGAAACATTATAATATGTTGTAGTAGTGATGCTCTTTTAGTATATCCAACAGACATTTCTGAATCTAGATAGCTAGCTAATTAACAACTTCAAGAACAAAAGAGAGGAGTGAAAAATTGTCGGATTTTTTGAGTATTTAGTGATGGTCTCTACAAGCATGCAGCTCAATTAAGTAAAGTTGTTAACCCCAAAACCAAAAGTATTAGGCGGTACGTAATTTGTACGTAATAGTTGACATTTGCATCGATGCATAACCTTTCGCATCGTTTTATAGTTTTCGCGTAATTAAGTAAACCTAAAACGTCTTCTTCTAAGTGATCATTAGCAAGTGGAGAAATTGTTAAATGAGGGTTTTTACTTAAGCTTAACTCATCCATGCAGCAAACCACATATGCATGGACAATAAGTACATCAACAAAAGGGGCAATTAGAGAAAACTAACTTAGAGTAACATCTTGATATAAGTAGCAGACAAATAGTTTGATGAAAGCATGCAGTACTATAGTACCCTTTGCTTTGTCTAATTAGCTAGCCTTTCCAAGAATGTGATTATTGGCTTCTTGAAATGATCAATAGGAAACATATAGCACCAAACAAGAACCCTAGATCTCTGTCCATTTCTTATATAGCAAGTTGGGTGCATGAGGGGATCATTATTTTCTTACTGTTGCACTATTCACAAGTGGCCTACATCAACGAGTATGTAACTCAAAAGTGCGAACAAATATGAAGTGGGGGTCTGAGTAAACATGTGATTTACTATCCCCGCAACACGAAATGAGAACAATTAAGGTACATAATTGGGGGACATATGAACTTTTGGAACACTGTTCGAAAATGCGTAACAGCAAGATCTTTTGGAACGAACATTGTAGCTTGACAGCTTGTGATTACAAACGCCTTACACACCCGACATAGTTTTAGATTAGGTAGAAGTCCCATCAAAACCATCTTTAACACACCAAAGTAATATGTAAAGATGCATGTATTATACTCCCACGTACTTATTGACGACTATGTATTTAAGTATACGGGCCGGTGACGGAGCTAGGATTTTATAGGTCAGAGACTCATAGGGGCAAACAAAAGGAACAAGAAATGAAAACTCAATTTTAATTAAGATATTGAAAATAAACTTGGAAAACTAACCGGGTTAAGGTGTAAAACGATCTGCAATTTACGTGGATTATCACTTTTTTTTCGGGAATAAAAACGTGGATTATCATAAGGTGGAGCATCTATTATTCTGTTTGCCCAACAATGTCATGATCAGTAAAGTTTTTGAATGAGACTAGGAGCTTTGAATCAATTAGGAGAGTGATTGACAGTCGAACTAACGTGATTTAACCCAAAGTAGGTCACATTACAAGAAACTAAAAACAAAAATGGGTTTATCAAACTACAAATCATATATGGCTAACATTAGGTTGTTGTTAGGTGCAAAAAGAATCTTAGTTAGTATAACCAAAATCTTATCCACAACGGAATTATCCAAATCTCTGAAAAATTAAAGAGATGCACATGGAAAGCAAAAAGAAATGCTTACCGTTAGAGAAAAATCACGGAGTTTAACTGCCTACGAAACCACGATAAACTATTTTTACCAGTATCATACAAATATTTACCGGATACCATAAAAGAATAGAAAAATTACAAAAGAGTCGTACCACTAAAACCCGATTTACAAAATGGACATAGGGTTACAAGCTATTAATAAAATGGTCACATTGGGTCCACCATATCGTTAACTTTAGAATTATTTCACTATTCACAGTTAGTTTACTCGGTGTTATTACCTAATTGTCCCTTAGATGAGGGTGGTGGTGAAGACTGGGTTTATGGTCAGGTGGTGGTGCTTCAGGTGGGGATGGTTTAGTTTCAGGTGGTGGGGGTTCAGGTAGTGGCGGTGGAGTCTCAGGTTATGGGGGTGGTTTAGTTTTAGGTGGTGGGGTTCAGGTGGTAGCGGTGGTGGGGTTCAGGTGGTAGCGGTGGTGGGGTATATAGAAGGAAGGGAAGGATATTACGGTAAACATTTAACACCGGTTTTTACATTTTGGTTAACTCGAATGGATTATGACCATTTTATAAATACTAATTTGAAGTATTACTATTTTATAATTGGCCCAGAAAAGATAGAGCATTTCGGCTTAAACGTCTTACAACTTAAGAAGTACTACTTCAAAGCCACCTTAAATGCATTATCTTGAATTTTGAGATATGTGATGCAAGTTGATGCCCAGACTTGTACTATAGTATACATGCTAGAAAGGTATATGTTTGGAGTGATTTACAAATCACCTACGACCTTAAAGAGAAGTTGCATTGACCAAAATTTTTTGATCAAATAAATGTTGCACGTAAGATAATTAAACAATGCACTTAAGTAAAACATCTACTTAAATGCGGCTAGCAGAAGAAGTAACACCCCGTTGACATCCATCATTTAGCTGCAATTTTAGCTGCTAAGTTTCCTAAAACTTAAATTTTGTTTCAGTTTCCCTAATACAATGTCAACTAATTTTTTTTCTCCACTAATACAATGTCAATCATTGATTTGTAAGCCACCTGAAAATGAGTTGTGTCTTAAGTGGCGTTTCTCAATTATTTTCACCCAAAGCACGAAATAATACTACTAGCTAGAAAATAAGAAAAATATATGAATTCGTAGATTTGCTCTATAAAATCAGTAATTCAGATGCTATATGATTCTAAGTTGCCGACAACAGTAGATAGTACAAAGCGACGGAACTGACATTACTTATTTCGAAGAAAATTCGATTCGTATTGTTCTTCCATGGTAATGATCCATCTTCGTGTGATCTCGAAAATCACACATTCATTGAGGAAGAAACGCCAATCGACCCGTGGTACATGGGCCAATCCTCTTATAATTGGAATAAGGAAAACAAAACTGATTGTTATTGTGATTGATTGATTTGATTTAAAATCGAAAGTAATTGCTAGGAAAAAGAAGAACAAGTGAAAGAGAATCTCTTTAGAAATTCACCCCCATCCTATAATCTTACACTCCACATACACTCTCTCTACCTTGGTAAATTCTTTCGAAAGAGAAAAAAAAAAAAAAAGAGAGGGTACGAAAAGATAAAAAAGAAAAATGAAACCTTTCCACATGCAGAGCCTGTGGTGCTGATTCATCTTCTGTCCCACTTCCTTCATTATCCTTCTTCTTAAAAAACCTTAATAGCTGTAATTTCTTGTCTTGGGAGACAATTCTCTTAAAGATCCTACGAATATATGTTGTAGGGTTAAATTGTAAACATTGTTTCAAGTACAAATTAATTAACTGAGTTGTCTAGTTTATAGACTCGTAGCATAGGTCATAACAGTGTGGTAAAACAATAGGGATTTCCGGTAAAAAGGAGTGTTATCGACTAAGTTTTAAGTTTATGCTTTGAAATTGTTAGATATTGATACCTACAGTTTCAACTTCACAGGCTCGGTCAAAATCACATCAAACTAGAAAACAATAATGAAGTTTCAAGACTCAAATTATACTGATATTTGAAAACCCGAAGTTAACCACAACAGTCATAGCAAGAAACTGTCTTCCCAAATAATACTGGTGCTTTTACCAAACCAAATTGCAAATTAGTCGAACTTACTAAAATAATTTTTCGGTGATATATTATCATAAGAATTTATTTTTTTATAAAACAATTTTTTTTGCAAATATCGCCTCAACGTTTTAATTTTTTTGTCTTTTTTACACTAGTTGTTTTATTATTTTTCATCGTACAAATCAGAAGCGGAACGAAACATGTGCAAGTGAAGAAATCAGTTGCAAGTTGGCTCCTAAAAACCTATTTTTGCACATTTTTATATCATTTCACCGAATTCGCTCTTATACATTTATACTTATTCACTTTCACAAGTGTTTTTTTCTGCTCCCCAGAGTCTCCGACCTTCAATCCTGGTTTTCCAAACTCCACCGAGTCAAAAATAGACAACCCAAATCGTTGAATAACTCACTGCAAGTTCATAATGCCAAGACTTAATGTAAAATGGTTACATCATCAGGTCATATACACACCTAGGAATCTTTAACAGTGTGGGTCCTGTAAGTCTCCATCTGGCAATCCATCACTAGACACGTACCACCACGCTTCATTAGATGGACCCTACATAAACTGTTTGTTTTGGCTGGTGATAAATCAAAGCTTTTAAATGGTATAGGTTCAGTTCATTCATCATCCGCACTCAGCAGCTTCATCATCACCTTTGGAATTCAAAACACTGAAGACTGAACCAATCCAAATTCTTGGCCAAGAATGACCGACTATTCCAGAGAGTATCAGTCTTGCTTTCGTGCACATCTGTTGCTGCTGCAAACTGTACCTGCTGCTGTGCTGCCCATAGTAAATCTATCTATGTACCAATTATTGCAAGTCTGAAAGGCTTGACTTGGCTTGGGTTGTGGTTTTGTAATTATTGTTGGTAGTTAGACTTAGTTATGTATGATCCAAAATCACCATTACGACCTAGAAATTGTTACTGCGGCCCAAAATTTACTTAATGATCCTGAATTTTCACTGCAACTCGAAATTTTACATTTGTGACTCAAAATGGGGCTATTGGATATTTTCAACAAACCCTTAATTTGTAGGTGTTATGGCTGGGTTCGGTGATCGGTTTGACCGGTCAGGTCACGGGCGTAGTGTTGCTATATCTTGGAGTTCCAAGAAGCAAACCTGCATTGTTGACTCGACAATGTTGTCAGAATTGATTGCACTTACTGATGCATGTAAGGAAGCAGAATGGCTTAGAAATTTACTTGTGGAAATCCCTTTATGGAAGAATCCAACTCCAGCAGTCATGATTAACTGTGATAATCAGGCTACGATTTTTACGGTCACAAAGTAACAAGACCTATAATGGAAAGTCAAGACATGTAGTCTTAGACATCAGATTGTAAGACAATTACTCAAAAGGGGAGTAGTTGCAGTGAACTATATTGATTCAAAGAAGAACTTGGCAGATCCTTTTACTAAGAGTCTACCAAAGGATGTGGTATCAATAAAGTGTAAGGAGATGGGACTCAGGTTTGTGAAAGAAGTTTGATCACTTGTAATGGAAACCCAAGTTATGTTTTGAAAAAGATAAACTAAGTTCAATGTGTTACCAACAAGTTACTAAAGTGATTATGGTACACTAAACTAAAACTTCCAATTGTCTTTCTAGTGTAGTGATTCTGCATGAACTTAGGGATGGATGATAAATCCTTAAGAAGTGTAATTGCTTCCAAGGTGTATCGCAGAAACACCTTCGAGACTTACCTATATGAGTATGGAAATCATGTCGCTTCCTATGAGAATAAGACCGTTCTCAGAAGAAAACTCATGAATTCAGGTGAAAGCACAGGGCCATTAATGTGCGAGCTACAAAACACATAACTCACAGAAATCAGTATGTATGGAGATTCCGGTATTATCACAGGGGGTACTTGGTTCAAGATAGAATTCACCATAGGACCTCGATAAAGCTTTGAATTTCTTGCACTAAGTGAAGGTTCAAACCCAAAAGGTACCTATCACTTATGTAATGGTTTCTACGATGATGCTTTGTCTCAACTTAACGAGAACGGCTTGATCCCACTCGGGTACGTAGGCAGTCACTTGAGTGATGCAGCCACTCCAATTTTAAAACTTCTATACTTTGTTTTTTTTTTTTTTTTTTTTTTTTTTTTTTG
>JAJJMA010010849.1:0-12452 GCA_023529015.1 Papaver nudicaule | reverse complement strand
TTAAAATGTCAAGCCACCAAATTAACACAGGTGACCCTTCTGGTAAACTGTGCCATTAAGTGCAGAATAGGAGTTGTTTTTTCTCTCAAAACACTGGGGGTTCTCACTTCTCAGTTTGATTGCACAGGTGACGGATATGGTGAATCTGTAACTTATACAACATAACTTAATCATAACAAATTAATATTACACAATTAGATTGATACATGGAATTAAAAATCAAATTACAGGGTTGTTAATGCATTTGTATATTCTTTATATATAAGAACGAAAATTAGTCTTGGTTATAAACAGGCAACCATTCTTTGCCACTAATGAAATCAATAGACATGAATGGTGCAGCTTCTTTCTCTGTCAGTTGCTTAGACCATGGTGCTCTTCCTTCTTGTTCTGCTCCTGGTCCATGAGTGTCATACTCCGCGTGGAATAAATCCCTGCAAATTACATCATCAACCAATAAGATCAAATTATACGGAAATTTACCTAAGCTAAAATGAAAAGAAGAAGAAAAGCTCACACTTTTTGAGGCGAAGGGAGTATAACAAAAGGTTGTTAAATGGGAAATATACTTACTTGGTTGGGCCGACGTAGCTCCAGTTGGTCCAAGCCTGAGGGACAATGGCCCTTGATAGGTAAGTTTTGGCAAAAACAACCCTGGAGTAGGCACCCCTAGCCCTACCCAAGTAGCTATTACCAATGCCATAAACCTTGCCTTTCAGAAACACAAAACCACTGTCTTCCTCTTGTGTTTGCTTGTTCTGTGCCGTGATTGACCCATGAATTTCTTCTCTTTTATCACCAACCACAAAGATCTCACAGCTCTGCATTATACTCATATGTCAATGCTTATATAATCAGCTCGCAAAAATGGGAATAGAAGGGCGAAAGAGCCGTCAGAAACTTACGTGGAAGATTGATTGACCGCGACCAAAGATGAAGTCTATTGTGCCCTGTATGTAGCAGTTGTCGTAGTAGTGCCTTCCTTTGTAATCGAAGAGGGTATTGTGAGCGCTGTAGAATCCACAGTGATAGAATGCAACTTTATCGGCACCCACCAATGCAGCCACTGACTGATTTGTAGAAGTGAAGGGCATTCCAATGGCTGCCTCATTCTGTTCACAAGACGCAGCATTTTAATTAATCACCGTGAAACAAAAGAAGAAAGAAAGAACGGTGAATAAATCGAGTGTGGGCGGGGGTATAAGAAGAGACCTTGAAACTGATACCGAATGCAATGAAGTTGCTAGCTTCAACCCTGAGAGTTGCAGATTCCAGGTTGTCGGTAGCGCTTTCGTTCCACATAATGTGTGACCTTCCTTTTCCATTTCCTCTCAGAAATATGTATGGCTTGTTTTCTGGTATATGCACTTTTTCTCTGCCAATATTCACACCAAAGCACATCATATGACATTGGATGTATATGGATGCATTTTGTGGCACTACGTGCCCGAAATGTGATGGGCTACTAAGAACGTACGTAAATAAAATGAGATTTGTTGTGCATTTACCTGTACACTCCTTTCCTAACATGAATGATGACCCATTGAGAATTTCCAACTGGAACAGAATCAATAGCAGCCTGAACAGATGTGAAATCTCCTTTACCATTGATATCGACTTTAATGGTTCGGTTCGTGCCAATCTTCTCTGTCAATAATGGGGAGTCAATGACGTGCTGTGCTGTTAATGCATTGACAACATTATTATTGGATACAAAAGCAAATGCCGCCACAGCGACGAATACTATCACGGTGAATGATGAAGAGGACGGCATTTTTTATTATTTTGTTACGATACCACCGTCCAAGAATCGGTGAATCGAAACAGATGAATTATTAGAAGAAGAAGATTTAGAAGAAGAAGAAGAAGAAAAAGAGGAAAGGTAGGCAGGATGTTATGAGGTTAATGGTTGTGGAGGCATTAGTTGTGGGTTCTTGGTTCACAAATTTTAGTCATTTTCGGTTTTGGAAGTTAAAATTGGATGTCACTCCTTTGAAGTTAAAATTGGATGTTAGACTTGTTCAAATTTATATCTTTTTGTGGTCTAGCATTTTCTTAAGATAGCTAGTTAGATTTTTCGATTTGTGGGTGTCATCCTTGCGCAGGGGCCATGCTAATCTTCTCTGTATCGTTCCAATTTTATTGGATGTAAGGGACTAAGATAGCTAGTTACAACTTATTGGTCGGAATCATGTAATTGCAATGGCAAAGAGTTACAGGGGCTGTCCTCTGTAAGGTCGACCACAGCCAAGGGGGGCTGCTGCCCCTAAGCCTTTTATATGGGTAAACAAAATGCCAAAGGCAATTAATTTTCCATGATTCATATAAAGGGGTACCGGGATTAGCAGGGGTCGGGTCACCATTTGCATGATCCGACGGTCAAAATCGACTGTGATTTTTTTTTTGTCTTATATGCAATGGTGTACCCTGAAAGATATGGTACTCCCTTTATAAATCGTGTAATTTTCTATGCACAAACTCAACAGTAATACATTGATGATGCCAAATTGGCAATGAATCATCCTTTTGCTATTGCATCAGATTCTGCTGCATATTGAATGCTTTTTGCAGAAGAGTGGTTGTAAGTCAGTTTCATAGAAGTAACTATAAGTCTGCTAATTGCATGTGGAAGTGCTGCAAGTGAAACACCACACCTCACCACTTAGCAGCACTGGTCTCTGTGTTCAAAAATATACATAGGAAAGGAAACTAAGTATGTATAGTGGGTCATTGGACTGCAAGAGATTGAGTTGTCATATGTAGATTTCAGGACATTAAACCTTGGAAGGATACGAATTTCATGCTGTCTATTTCATTGACAGCCAGAGGCGTAGACTAAAATTTTTAGACCATAGCAATGGGACATTGGTGTAAGAGCCATCATAAGTTTGTGTATTTAAAGAGCTTCACTAGTTTTGTACTTCAAACGCTAAGCAGTACTGGAGAATGAGAACAAAGATGGAACTAGTGATTTTAGTCTGTGCAAGGATTTGGTTTGTCATTAGCTGCTTAGTTGGTGTTGGAGCGATGCGCAATAGTAGTACTACTACTGTTGCTCATGAAGCTACTGCTCCTGGATTGCTTTCTTACAAGTATTACGAGACGTCATGTCCTCAAGTCGAAAGCATTGTTACGGATAAACTTACTCCCGTTTTACTCTCTGATCCTGCTTCGTCTGCTGCTCTTTTGAGACTCTTGTTCCATGATTGCCAAGTTCAGGTCTCTCTTTCTCACCTTATGCAAAGCGAAGGTATCACTATGTTTTCGACTTTCCGTAGATGCTATGAAGTCATTGCTAACTTTTCTTAATTGATTTGCAGGGTTGTGACGCATCCATTCTTCTGGATTCTGACACGTCAGAGATGGGTTCGCGTAAGAATTTCGCAATCCGTAACAGGGAAACCATTGGGATGATAAAGACAGCGGTGGATTCAGTTTGTCCTGGAACGGTCTCTTGTTCTGACATTTTGGTACTAGCGGCTCGAGATGCGGTGGCTATGTCTGGTGGACCAAAGATTAAGGTTCCATTAGGAAGGAAGGACTCCAATAGTAGTAGCCATACATTTGCTGATGCTTCTCTTCCTGCTGCAAATGCCGGAGTCAGTGAAACATTAAGCATTTTCACTAAAAGAGGAATGACCATCGAAGAATCCGTCGCCATTTTAGGTAAACCATTTCGTATATTTTCGGGTCTGTGAGTGTCTGTCAGACCATGCACCTTTACTTTGAGTGACATATAAACTATTTGCATCATTTTTCAGGTTCTCATACGCTTGGAGTCTCACACTGTGTCAACATTAACATGGACCGTTTCAGCAGCAGACAGATAATTGGTGCAAACAGAACCCCGTTCGAAGCGTTGGTAGCGTTACGCTGTGCATTTGCACCTTCATTCTCGAACAGTGCCGCATTGGGGAATGATGTTACGGTAACCACGTTCGATAACCAGTACTACAAAGATGTGAGTGGAGGCAGGGGGTTATTGAAGATCGATTCAGATATGTCGACGGATCCACGGACAGCTCCTATAGTGGAAAGGTTTGCCCAAAATCAAGATGAGTTCTTTAAGGAGTTCACAGCTGCATTTGTGAAACTCGCTTCTACCAATGTCTTAACTGGTCATCAAGGTGTTGTTCGCACTAAATGCAATGCGGTAGATTAACTGTCGTTCTAAAATGTTTAACGTTACGATTGATTAAGCATTGGTTGTTAGTTTTAGTTATCAAGGAGTATGTAACATTGGACTAAGTGAGCAAGCTAGTGTGGCAAAATTGGCGTTAAAAGTTTCCATGGTGATAAATTGAGAATTGAGCATTATAACGAGCTGTCCTGTTGTTTTGTGCCATAGGCAAAAATGAAGGCCTGGCACCTGACCTGTAGCAAGACCTGCGCCTATTTTAGCCATACTATCGGCCATAATCCTCACGCCATACACTTGCACAACAACTTAGCCATTATTTTTCGATCCAACTCTCATTACAATATCGAAAGACTAGCAAATATAGTATCTATTTAGATCAGCAAAATAAATACAATGTAGTTGGCTACAATGGCCTGGGTTGGTTGCTGAGCCACCCTTCTTGATCGATGAATGATAAATCAATGTATGGTTGGAAATCCGCGTCCGTGAAATTAATCTTTGCCCACCCTACAACGTTATTAACATCAATTTCAGATCCTGGCCCAGTATTTTTTCCTTCCGCATACACAATTCCTGCTCTACAAATTCCAGCCAAATCACTATCGGTTTTTGTGGAGTTTTCTTTGCTCAATCTACTTGTGTTTAATTGCATGCCAAAAAGGAAAAAAACAAACTTACGTGGGCTTGCCCCAATCATGCCATCTTGGAGGTACAATCTCGAGTAAACCATTGCTAGAAAAGATCATGTTGTAGTAAATGACAGTTGAATAATCATACCAAGCTCTTCCGAGATAGGCTCTGGCGTTTCCTGCACCATTTAGTCTTCCATTTTTGAAAACAAACCCTGTCGTTTGATCCTGAGTCGCCCTTCCCTGTGCCGTTATATAAGCTGTATTACCATTGCGTGTGGGATGTTCTCGTACCAATATTTCGCATTCCTTGCATCGCACAATTTTTAAAAAAAAGTGAAATTAATAAACGTTCCAAAATGACACAGTAGTGTGCTCGAAAGTTCAACATCACGAAAGTGCGTACGTCGTATATGGATTGACCGTTGCCCCAGATGAAATCATAAGCCCCTTCAATATAGCAGTTATAGAAATAATGTCGGCCAAGTGCATCAGCAAGTGTATCTTGGACTCCGATGAAACCACAGTCCTCAAATGAAGATTTATCTCCAAATATCGTTGCAGCCACTGCCCGATGAACTGCTAAGCTGGGATCTTCCAAACTGTACGTGTTCTGACGCATAACAATACTGCATCATTACACGTCGTTCCTTTAATTTGCAACGAAATTTCAATCAAAAAAGCACATGTGTACCTTGAAGGTTATACGTCTCGCCACAAAATTTTCAGCCCAAGAAGTGAAAGTAGCACTATCATATGTCGGCGCAGTTTGATTATCACTATTCACAAAATTTCCCCATTCAATTGAATTCCTATCTTTGTCATCTCCTAGGAGTAGAATGCAAGACTTGCCCTGTGGAATATTAACCTGTTCTCTGTAATCGTACGCATAATACAGGGATTGGTAAAAAAATATATATACGGCGGTCTTTAGTTGTATTACGAACACAGTAAGCATACCCCATGTCATACCTGTAAAGTCCTGGATTAAGATGGATAGCGATCCAGTCAGTGTTATTTGGTGGGATGGAATCAACTGCGGCTTGAACCGTAGTAAACTCTGCTTGACCTGGCTGAGGATCCACGGTGATGGTTCTTGAAACTTCAGATGAGACACAAGTAATCCCGTTGCGGCCATCATCAGCTTTGGAGACTCCAAGCTGACAACAAACCAAAACAAACACCAAAACTAATAGATGTGATTCTTGAGAAAACAACATTCTATTGGGACTGGTTTAAGGAGGAAAAACCAAAATCCAAAGAGTATCAATCTGTTCTAGCTAGAACATGAAATAAATCACTACATATATGATGAGTGCATATGAGAGGTTCATGCATCTACCGTATTTAATATACGAGCCGTTGAAGATCTCTAATTGCAAATGAGGAAGAATGAAAACCTGCCATATCAATAGTAGAAACTAATAAAACATTCCATTTGCAATACCCTTTAATGTTCCCGGATCCCAGTCAGATTTTGTGCACACTTATTGAAGAGTGTTCTTGTGATATTTCAGTCTCCACTATTGATTTAATTAAGGAGTTATGTAACGAGGGTTGAGATTCTGAACATGAATAGCGATGGACCATCAGTTAACTAATCAACCAATCAAATGAACATGTCAAGTATACACTCTTTCGAAGAGTGCGGAAACTCCATTTATAGAACATCCAGTGCGTCTTTTTATGTATCCAGTGCACCATTAATATACAAATTGGATCCTGTCACAGTATCTTTCGGTCGATTGTGTGCCAATTAGTCATACATTCCGGTTCGTACTTAATAGAGTACTTAAAATGGTTAGTATCAAATTATTTCAAGAACAACAGTTATTATTGAATTAATATCAATCATCTATGTAATAAAGACGCGATATCCGTGACAATTATACACAGGCCATATACTAAAAAGGCTGATTTAGGGGCCGGAAAAAGTGACAGGGGGACCAGGATTTTTATCCCTATCCTAGAGTGTGTTATAAGGGGTGTCAAAATGATATGAAAAGTCTAAGTTACCCTTTTAAATTAAGGATTAACAAAAACCTTTATCTTCTTCTTCATCGTCTTCTTCATCGTCTCATCGTCTCCTCCATCGTCTCATCGTCTCCTCCCGTTGTTTAATTTTGTCTATGATTAAGTTTTTATGCTTTGACTCCTCTTTTGAATGGTTAAAAATGATAGTTCAGAGTGATTTTCGGCTGGGTAAAACCCTAAAAATCTAGACGAAAATCAATTATCGTCTGTGTCGAAAAGTAAGTTACCAAATGTGTCGCAGCCAATCCAGCCGAAAATAGGCTTAATTTTGAAAAAGCTAGCCGAAAATTTACTGTACATCGTCTTCTTCATCGTCTTCTTCTATTTTCGGTTGGATTCTGGGTTAAAATTGAGCCGAAAATAGGCTATGGAATCACAAAATCTAATTTTCGGCTGGGTGAAACCCTAAAAATCTAGACGAAAATCAATTATCGTCTGTATTTCATGCACCAGCCGAAAAATAAGTTACCAAATGTGTCGCAGCCAATCCAGCCGAAAATAGGCTTAATTTTGAAAACGCTAGCCGAAAATTTACTGTACATCGTCTTCTCCATCGTCTTCTTCTATTTTCGGCTGGATTCTGGGTTAAAATTGAGCCGAAAATAGGCTATGGAATCACAAAATCTAATTTAGTTTCGGCTGGATTTGTTGACAAAAATCCAGACGAAATTTAATGGTGGTGGTAGCGGTGGCGCTGGTGCCAGTAGTGGTGGTGGTGGCGGCACTTTGAATAGTTTAACAACTAATCTAAGTTTAGTTAAACTAATCTGATTCATTAGTTCTAATTAAATAGGGATATTTTGGTATTTAAGAAAATATATCGGATAAGGGGTTTTTGAAAAAGCTTAGAAATAACTCTATTTTGTTTTATTATCCGGTCCCCCAATCACTTTTTCCGGCCCCTAAATCAGCCTTTTATACTAAGGGCCTAAGGCTACACTTAAGGATTTCCTGGAAATGGTTTGTAGTTTGGTACCTGGGACGTCCAGACTCCAGCATCAGACTTTGAAATCTTATATCTTGTCAATAGGTATGACTTGGCTTGTTTGTCCAAGGACGAATGTGAAAGCAACGGGAAGCAATTCAAATACAATTGAATGCTCCTAAACAAGGCCATGACAACAGCTCATAATTGTAATAAGAAAGGATGTGAAAGCAAAGAACCAAAAGTAGTAATGAAACAGTGTACATATACATCCTACAGAACTGAAAACAGAGAAATAAATGCGAAAATGAAGATGCATTAAACTTTACTAATGAGATGCAAAGAGGTGATTTACTATTAACAATCAGCGGTTGGTTGCACCTATTCCTCGGGATTTTGGCAGTCTGACTGCGACCAAGGGGTTCACTATGCCTTGTGAATCTCTTCCCAAGCCCATGCCTTCAACGAATCCCATCTTTTCCATCATTTTGGATCCGAAGCCTTTGGTGTGCCTCTCGAAAGCTCCAATTCCAGGTGCGGATTTTGACAAAGACGATCTTCTACTTGTACTGGCAGTTCTAGTAGTGGTAGGGGTTCTAGTAGCGTTAGGAGTTCTAGCTTTAGTTTTCACTCTTGGTGCAGACGAGGAAGAAGGTTTGTCCTCAGCGGCCTCTGATGTTGGGGAAAACTCGACTCCCAAGCCGAGAGATTTAGGGCGCTTGACAGCTTCCACAGGAGCCACAATTCCTTGCCCATCCTTCCCTAGACCCCCTCCTTCTACAAATCCCATCTTGGCCATCATTTTCGACCCAAAGCCTTTCGTGTGCATCTCAAACTCACCAACCTTGGTCATCACTGATAAGCTGCTGCTGATAATCTCCTTAGCATCAACAACGGTTGTTTCCGTGGTAATCTGAATCTCCTCCTCAACTTTAGAATCATCATCAACTTGCATTACACCACTCGAGACAAATGACATTGGTTGATTAGCGTCATAGATAACCGCATCCTTACCACTGTACCGTTTCTTTCCTCCACTTTCACCACCACCACGGTTGCCTGATCCAGACTTTCTTCTTGATGATGACTTATCATCTACTGAACTTAAACTGATAAAGTTCGGAGTTCTTCTGGATCTGCTTCTCTCTCCAACTGCTAGTGGTTGATTGATGACAAAATCAGAAGACTCGTCCCCATCTCGTAACAGCTGAAATGTTTAGGAAAAAATAATGTAAACCCTACTTAATACTCTCTTCTAGTTTTCCACCTAGAGTTGTTTCAGTATGAGCTATAAGAAGTGTTACACTGTTGCTCCAGTGAAATTTAAATGGACAACAACTTCTACCATGGTCTTTCAAGCGCAGAGAACCAAAAAGGTCACCGCAACAAAGAGGTCAAAAAGTCTGAGCAGGAAGAAGCATACCTTCTCCAAACGGATTTTGTCGCTAGAAGATGGCATACATGTCTGAGCAGTTCTCGACACAGTCAAAAACCTGAAGAGCAATTTAATATCACTTCTTATTAAACAAGCATAAGTGTAGAGTAAACAACAAAAAAAAGGAAAGAAATGGAGGGTCTATTGCTGTCTGTTACTTATGGTATCTACACAAGGTAGCTCAAAGCCTCACAGTAAAGGGCCAGATGATGTTCATACCTCTTCTTCCCAGAACCTTGGCGACCACTGGATAACCGATAAATTGACGCTAGGCGTTGCACCTAAGATATCAACGTAATGACAATTATTAAGTGAAATGAATTTTGCTATACCAGAAAAGAGGTACCAAAAATTTAGGAAAAAATAAATAATAATAATAATTTTAACACTAGATTCTGCAATGATCTTCTTGTAAACTACTAGTTTAGTAGCTGTTTCTGTAAATATAAAAGAAAGCTCAAATAAGGAGGAAAAGGTGAAGCGGAAGAAGCAATAACTAACAGCATACCTGGGTACAATCTCCAGAATGCATAGGCTGGAAGCATAACATATCAACCTCATCAACAACCATCTGCTTTAATTTCTACAATTTGCAAGATACTGTATTAGCTTTTATGACTACCAAGCTGACCATAAATATAATTAATTAATTATAAATATGTTATTATTTTTCCATATATTTGCAACTTGAGCTAATTAAAAGGATACCGGTTGCTAAATGCAGGATGTAGAAGGTGGGCAAAAAGTAAGAGAAAACAGTATTCAAATGTTATAATGATTTACTAACTAAAAGAGGCTTCTTATTGGAGAATTATATGCAACTTGCAATGGAAATATACTGGAAGCTCGATGGACAAATTGGAGAATCAGGAAATATGAAAGCACCATTAAAACTAAAAGCTAAAGTCTCGAGATTCAAGTTCCCCCTCTATTTTATTGTCTAAGAGGGACTTACTTGTTTTTAGTACAAGTAGCGACAGGGTTTGCTATGACTCTTTTACTATCGTCCGAACATACCAAGGCTTTTGCCTCGGTATACAAGTACACCGAAGATTCTAAGCCTTGCTATATTGTTATTGCATAATATTACATCTATCCTGTGGGCACCAACTTTTACTCGATTCCTCTTTTAGCTAAGGGTTGGTAGATACAGGAATTGGGAGAAATACCAAAACTTGAGGAGTGGCCAAAAAGGTCAGACACTGCAATGTCATAATAAAACATAACAAATTCCTATACCTACTAAACCGATGTTCCTTCAATTCCGATGCTTGACATCCAAATGAGTAGTGATCCGTGAAGTTCGCATAAGCGTACAATCCAAGGAAACAATGACTAGTGTGAGTCTTACCAAATTTATCTCATCAAGATCAACACCACGGCGGATCATTCTGTCTCGGCGCTTCACCGCCATCAATTCTTTGCGATGTTTCTTCTTCGCACCTGATCCAACAATACACATAAGGACCTACTGAACTGAATAGCTGAGCAAAATGTAGGTTCAAGTATCACTGACTATTTCAAAATTCAAGACAAAAGGCTTAACGGAAACAGGAACATGCTACTACAAATATTAAAAACCACAGATATAGTGATTGTTTTACCTGGAATACTCCGGGCATTTTTGCTCTTTTGGCTCTCACCAGGCCAAGATCTAGGAAGATATGAGGCGTGCTTCTTTTTTTTACCTGAACCTGATCTGGGATCCTTCACAAAGAAAAGATCATCCTCTGCCAGTGATCCAGTGCCCATAAATGCTTCACCTCTTTGAGATCCCAAAGAATCCCTCTTCTTTCTCAATCGTGGCTTTTTCATGCCATATTCTCTAGATGCATTAAGCAGTGAAATCCCACCCAACTTCTTTGATCTCATATCATCACCGCTTGACGGAGAATCATCCAAAGCTAATTTCCTCAAAAAGTCCACATCCATAAGTTCACTACTTCCTCCTATTCCTTCCAAGTAATCTTTCACCACTTCGTCATCAAGATCCAAACCACTACCATAAATATCGTCATCTGAACTATCGCTACCTGAAGACTCCTCCACATCTGACGAATCAGAAGAGTCTAAACTCTCTTCAGGTGATTCTCCTTCATTAGCATTCATTAAGTCATCACTTTCATAATCCGAAATATCTTCCGTGTACAATTTCATACCTCCTATAGATAAATACCCAGAATTCTTCTTTGGAGTCGAATCATTTAAGATAAACATTTCTTCTTCCTCCTTCCTTCTCCTTCGTGCACTAGCTTTCTTCGTCTGAGCAGGAGATGAATTCAACTCTGAAGGCCCACCTTCAACTTCCTCCTTCACTGACACATCACTTATCAGCCTTGGCGTCATCTCCACCTCCTCCACAACCCCAACAGCCTTGGTGCCGTCGCCGTCATCTCCACCTCCAATGATCACCACCCTTGGTACCATCTCCTCCTCTTCCTCCTCCACAGTCTCACTACTAAACCCTAACCCTTTCCGCTGAGAACCCGAACTTTCACCCAATTCAGAACCATAATAATAATCATAAGTTATCTCCGACGCACCAACATGCGCATCGGTGCACGGCGTTTCATCGACATAGGCAACAATTTTACTCTCCTTATCATTAAACAAAATCCTCGGACGAGATTCATCCATATCATACTTGAATGTCTCACCACCACCATCACCACCAGCCCCATCATCCACAATCAACTACAAATGCAAAAGAAATCACTAATTTGATTGAAACTGAAAATGTCAGATTACATAGATATCTCAATCTCTCTAGATATGCGGTGTAAGTAAAGTGTAAGAAACGGAATTTGGGGAAAACATATGTCGCCATAACTTTACCTTAGATTTGACGTAATCAAGACCAATTGCAGATTTTCCATTAATCAATTTCTCTAAAGGTTTAGGCTTTGATTTGATTCCTACAAAAAAAAAGGATTTTTAATTTTTGTTTCCCCAAATATGTGTTAGGGTTAGAAAAAGGAACTTACGAGATGGTATTGGAGTGGGACGAGATGAAGAAGAAGGATCATTTCTCCAATCTGACAATACACCGCCTTGAACAAAGAGGCCACCACCACCACCACCTCTGCCACCGCCGCTTCCACCACCACCGTTTTTGCTAAACCTTCTCTTTCGACCGCCCATGGCGTAGGTTAGTTGCTAGCACTGAAAATGCAACGAGTTTGTATCTTATGAACGAGGAAGGGGTAGAGAGAATATCCGAACATTTTAAACACTGATGCTACCGGGTTAGGTCTCACTCCAGGCCTTCGGTCTAGGCTCATGGTGTGG
>JAJJMA010010843.1:0-10840 GCA_023529015.1 Papaver nudicaule | reverse complement strand
GGAAAGAATTCTTTGTGAACTCAAGTTGGTTCCAAGAGGCAGTCCAAAGTAATGGTACTTGTTATGCATATGTAGGTACTGGATGGGGCCGAAGTTTAAAACCGTTGTTTTTTTCAGCGGCTGCTACTAAGGGAGGAGTAGTGTCACTTGGTTTACCAGTGAATGATTTCGCCGATGCTGTCAAAAGTGTAGACACTCTAGATGGAACCTTGTTCCTAGCTACATATGATGGGAATCTACTCGCACATTCTGGGAATCTCAATGGAAGTATGGAAATCAATAATGGTACCGTTTCTTTTGAATTTAAGAACGATGCCAACTTAACAAGTAGAGTTGTTAACATTTCATGTCAACCTGTTGATAACTCAATGAGAACTAATGATGTAATGATTTATAAGGAAAGGTATATGTTCTTTTGTGCACCGTTTGAGATAGCCGGCATTCAATCCGTAAGTTCCGTAGTTTCTATTAAATTAGTGCACTTACAATTCTGTTTTTATAACCGTTTGAAAATATTGATGGAATGTAGATCTGACTTTTGATTTCGTCTTTTTTGTTTTGTAGGTATCGGTATTGGCTTTTCCTCACAATGGTTTACTGAGACCAGTGTCTCAGAATAACCCGGTTTCATTTTGGTTAATGTTGTTCTCAGTCGTATCTGTGTTTTTGTCGTTGTTATTCTTTGTAGTCTTAATCTGCAGAGGTGCTAAGAGAGAAATGATCCTCTGACAACTCTTATAAAACAAAAAGAAGATAGTATTCTTTTTGCTTTACAAAAGTTCAGTTCCTTCACTTTCGAAAGCAAAAGGGGGGCAGCCATACAAGGGAATCTCGCTTGGAAATTTTTCAAACTTATTTCTTCAACAACAACGACACCAAATAACTCAGGAAGCCATCTAGGAATCTCCCTCAAGAGCAGGAGCAAGTATTCATACTCTGAAAAGCAATTTGTACTCTTCCGCTCAGTGCCTTCGACAACAATGGAAATCCATGAACTCATCTCGCTCCAAATATAGTCTCGAAGAAAGAGAAGATCACAACAAAAGAAACACCTCGACAACACCTTGATTACTACCTCAACTCCGAATCAAGCACGACCTCACACGACTTTGTCACCTCAGCTGCACGAAGCAACTATCTATCTACATCGAAGTACACCAAGGGAGGTGACCTCAGTGTTCAAAAGATCCTCGAGTAAACCCTTCTTAATTAATTAATTTCGCAGTAATAATGATTTCGATTGAGGACGAAGCCCAGCCACACAAATGTATCGAAGATCTAGCTCGATAGAATCCAACAAAGCACCTCAATCTGTGGAATCTATCACCTCCGAGAAAAGAATAACAATCAACTCAATTAAGTATAGTTCCTCTACAACTCATCAAGACGTAAAGGTTACAAGTTTGAAGTTTCTGGAGCAAGTCGAAGTACCAAAGATAGGAAGATGGAAGGATACAACTCTAGTCGACGCACCCCAGAAATCTCGCAAGTCCATGTGTCTCGCACCATCAATTATGACAAGAAGAATTTGCTAACAGATTAATCTTCGAAGCATCCATTAGCAAATGAGCAAACTCTAGGGGCACAATTCCGTCGAGCCACGTGTCATCATCCTAGAATAGAAGCAAGATAACGCATCATGAACGCGAAGCACGGGAGAGAGTCGAAGACCAATCATACGAACCATTGACTCCAGTCGAAGATACCATCTCGATCCGATTGCACCTTCGAAGTAGATACTCAACTCGATACCCAAGCTCCCCTCAAAGTATAAACCAAACTTGAAGATGAAGTCCATCGAATAAGTAAACCGACATATACTCGCTACATGGAAGAAGACTAGAGCCGAAGTCACTTAACAATGGGAAGACGAGATACATCGAAGAGTATCTTTACTTGGTAGCTAAGAAAAGGGCACATAGGTAATTATCATGTAAATTTCCTCTATATAAAGGAAATAACACTAGGGAGAGAGGGATTTCTCCTTTACTTTCTTTCTCTTCCTCCATCTCCTCTACTCATCTTCTTCCCCGGAAAACTAGATCTAGGGTTTTCTCCAATGGAGTTTTATGTAATCAAAAACCAAAGAAGTAATAAATTCGTGATGTAGGAAGCATTCATCACTCCGAACACGTTAAAAACATCATGTGTCACCTACTTAACATTTTTCACCTTATTTTACTTGATTAGGGTTCATGTTTGAGAGGTATTGATTTATTGGCTGTTAGGTATAAGATCTTGAATCAGATTTTATACCAACACACTACTTATTTCATCTTTCGAAATAGTCGGCTACTTTAGTAGAGATACTAACAGCGATTGAGATTGTACTCTTCTCCACATAACCATGAGTTATGTTGGTATGTGTTCCCACCATACTAAGTTACAAGATACATGAGATAGATTCAATACACTTTCCAGTGCATTGATTTGCTTGCAAATCACATGTAGGAATTTGGGTAAATCTAAAGGAGTACTCTAAGAACAGAGTCCATGGATTATAGATGAGGACGTATCACACGTCCAAGTACAGGAAAATAGGCCCAACCCAGGTACTTCCAGTGGATCTAGTCAAAACACTAATCTGAAACTCGGCGGTTCACGAACCGGTTCGTGAATAGTGGCACCGGAAAGTACTCGATTAATAATGTCGAATACTTGAAATTGTTTGAGCCGCGTATTGAAGACTTGTGGTTTGTTCGATAAGAATCACTCAAGAAGATTGCATTAAAGAGCGAATAGTGACCAAGACACGTCAAGGAGAGAAGAAGACTTTCCTAGTTGGATACCAAGGAAACCTCCGACACTATTTTTACAAGCATTATAGAGGCAGTCGACAAAGGCTTCTTGACTACGTTTCTACCACCTCGAGCTAGTCTCGGGCTGAGGCATAATTGGGGACTTAATAACTGAGTTATTCTCAAGGCTCCTCGACCTTCTTTTCGTCATCATTCTTCTCATTTCCTTTGTTTCTTTTCTCTATATCCTCTTCGCTTTCTATCTTTTCTTCTTCGGTCTTCTTCTTCTTCTTTTCTTCTTCAATACTTTTCTTAGTGTTCTTGCCTTTATTGCTTTCGGATAAACTTTTTTAAATCACTCTTAGCTTTAAATTGATTTCCTTTGGGACCTTTGCCATTTTTCGTTGAAACTATCTTACCTTTCACACCAGGAAAAGAAAGTACCACGCCTTTAGCAACTTTGCTACAACCTATTCTTCATCCCCCTTGCCCTTATGAATAACATCCAATCTATCAGGAAACAAAGAGAGGCAGGTATTCATACCTAAAGTATAACTGAGGCACGTGGTGTTTGTTACCTTCTCGATTGCCCCCTTTTCAGTTCGGTCTTGCTTCTGATTCTTGGGATTATCATTGTTTCCTTTATTCTTGTTCTTTTGGAAAAAGCAGGTAAAATGTGAGAACATAACGAAGTAAAATTTTGAAAAATGGAACAAAGGGGAAATTTTACCTCAACAACTTTTTATTTTCTTCGCATCAATCTTCGATGCCAATTTTACCTTCTCTTCCTCAGAAAAGTTCATTTCAAAGAAATTGAAATTTACAAAATTGTGCCATCCTCGAAACTGGTTCGAGGAACCTTTCGCTCCTCATCCATCCAACCATACAGAAAGGGCCCTTCAATGAGCTGGGGCTTAGTGTACCATACCACGTCACTAGAATGACGAAGAAGATCGTTTTTGTTATAGCCCGAAGGGTCAACATCATGAAGGACATGTTTCAATTTAGCCACCTTCTTAAATCTTACGCCCCAAGGAGCATCTTCTTTGTCCGGGGCCATCTCGCAATAATAGTGCTTATAGAAGTTGTCGGTGGTCCAGTATTCCTGTGGTTTCCATCTGTCGGGAAGAGTCTTCGAGTGATAATTGGATCTACCCTCGGATCGAGCAGCCCACTCGCTGAGAAGGAGAATGGAATTTCCAGTCAACTACATAACCCCACGAGGAGAATTCAGCCTCGATACTATCTCGTAGAAAAGGGGATTCGATGCTTCATAGAGAGGAAAAGGAAGCCCGGACCCAATTATTTACCGGTCACGATAATTCGATTGGAATTGCAGTTGTGCTCCTTCACCAATTCGGGAGTCAAGAATTTAGCACCTTCAATTTCCTTGTAAGGCAAGGCATCCTTGTTATAACCAGCAATCTGGGCTTTCTCCTCCCAGGTGAGCTTTTCCTCTATCATTGGAGATGCCTGAAGATGCACCAACAGAAGTCAAATATTTAGAGGATTTAACCAAGAACCAAGAACAGAAAAAAGCAAATTAAAAACAGTTCAGAATCACCGTTATAAGATCAGAGAAGGAACGAAGAAGCAGAAGATTGATATAAAGAAGAGATAATGAAAAGGGAGATTACGAAAGAAAAATTTAAATTCAAAGAGCAAGAATAAATTACTGAGCAGAAATAACAGATAGAGGAAATAAAAGGGGAAGTTCTGAATTTAGATAGTGAAGGAAGGTGTACATGTGCTTCATGTCAGAAGATAAAAAATGGCAAAGATTTTGTAGCGCCTGCAGAACGTGTGTCAGTTATAGAAGTAATGGCGTGGGATTCATGTCGAGGAAGGAGAATACTAAGGGTTTCCTTCTCCGGTATCTTCGATCCTTGGATAAGGAAAAAGGCTAAATGTAGGGGTGTGATTCCATCGAGCTACGTGTCATCATCTGAAAATAGTAGAAAGATAACATAACCTAGATGGAAATCATGGAGGGTAATCGAAAGTCCCATTGTACGACCCTGGGATGTCAGTTGGAACGATCAAGACCATGCACGTGTAAAGAAGAAACCACGATTCAACGAAGGAGATTGCGAAGCAGAAGCGGTGTGAAAAGACGAGGGTACCGAGTACACCACCAATCTCTTGTTTTAGTCTATAAGATCTCTTTTGTTACTGATTGAATCACACAATGGGAATCAATACAAGATATCGAAAGGCTATGTCAACATACAAATACGATACTTTAATTATAAATGACGAATCAAATGTAACGCGGAAATAAAGTAAAGTACACACACGAATTTTGTTAACGAGGAAACTACAAACTCGTATAAAACCCCCGGGACCTAGTCCAGTTTTGAATACTCTTAAGAATTAAGCCGCCAACACACCTACTCTCAGAATTCAGACTATATGGTGCAGACAATATGACCCTAATACGACTATTAGTAACAAATATTTCCCCTCAGTATTCCTACGCCTCCAACCACAGCAAGGTGGTCACGCACATGTACTCCCCTACGTAAACAGACGCCCGTTACTGTCTTACACAAGAGTTGCCTCACAACCTGTCGCGAGGACTATCGCTACCCGACCTCCAATCGGACGATTACAACCTTATGGACAACAACCAAATAGCGGCAGGTCAAATCGCTAGATGAAATCCTTGGTAAATAACAGATATTTCACCGAAGTCTTTTCACACCAAGAGCGAGATTATTAAGTTTACTTAGGCAATAAACACCTCGAGATATCGATCAAGGTTTCAAAACCTAAACTCCCGAAAGAGTAACCTTGTCGTCCCAGTTGGAATCAAGTAGATAGTTGTAGCAAGTACGATATGATATGACCGTGAAGAACAGTGTACCTGCAAAAGAACAAATCCTATTTCAACTTTTAGGAGAGATACCACTCCTATTTATATTGACTAAGGCTTTAGCTTTGAAATGAGGCAAAGTTAATTTCGGAAATTCCACAAAGCACATTTACATAATAGTTCCGAAATTCCCCATTTAGTCTCATAGCATTTAATGAGAACTAATACTCTAGCATTTTACATTTAAGAAAAATATATTCCATAAAGAAAATATATTTTTGAAACATGTTTAGCCAAGAGCAATCAAAGCATATAATATCTTAAGGTATATTTGGATATTTCTTATTAATTCGAAATATGGTGCTTACCAAATATGAACCCTGGGAAAGATCTCAATTCGAAAACGTGTCCTTAGTTTCGAAAATCTCCTTAGATATAATTACTTCCAAATGTCGTCACCAGCTTTATAATGTCGACATTACTTCCTTGGTATTGATGGGCTAACCAGACGAAACCTAGGTGGAAGTGGGATCTGGTCCAACGTGGTTCAACGTTCCGCATAAACGCATCATAACAAACGTGGACAAAGCCTTGTGTGTTAAGCTTAAGTGAACACATTGGTTCAGACGTTCCGAATCACACAAATAGATATACCATTGGAAGTACGGTGCGAGATTCCACGAGTAGCTAGCAAAAATGTTAAATCTCCCGAATTCTTGATTCCAATATAGATATCACGTTAATGATATCCAAGAATTCAAATCAAAACTTCAAATGAATAATCAAATGAATATTTGATCAAGTAGTAAAGCATACGAAGATTTAATCACGTACAATATTGATCTGTAATCATGTGTCCACTAACTAGAGCGACTAACCATTTTCCAGATGATGACTCAATCCCACTGTTGTACATTGAAGATGAACGAATTCAAACTTCAAACCGAGAATATCAAACTCATTAATTCGTTGAAGCACAAATCAAAAATGTAGAGTTTGAACTTCGAAGATGCGCATTCTGAGTCAACCATATTATGGTTTCGAAACGTACGTCAGTTTTGGCAGAAACCGAATTAAGGTTTCGGAACCTAAAGTTCATTATATGACCGGAACTGATTTAAGGTTCCAAATCAAGTTTCCATATAGCGAAACCTAAAGCTTGGTTTCGAAATCTAGATTATGTTTAACAAAACCTTGTTTAAGGTTTCGAAACAAGAAACACATATTAAATTCTCTACAAATGTTTTGTGTCGAACTTGAGAGTCCATGTGGTCGAGAACCGTTTCAGCATCATACCTTTTTAGCCTCGATGCACAGGAATATATTTCTCGGTTCACATAAGCCTTTAGGAAACCCCAGGGTCTTTTCGACCTTTTAGATCTCACATGGTCAAGACACATTGTCCTCGATTCTCAAGTCACTGTCAGCCACACAAACATAGTTTCGAATCTGTTATATCTCAATAGCTTATGAATGCGAAAACCAAATTATGGTTCGAAATCAACGTCAAGTTTTATCAAAACCTACATTGAGGTTCAAACATTGAAAATTCATAAGTTGAGATACACAAATATGGTTTCAGAATCCAGAAGTGAGATATGGCATACAAGATGTTCATATACAGAATCAAATGTATAATATAGAACTTCAGAGTTCAGAGCCAAACCACGACGTCATATTCGAATCTCAGAAACAACAGTATTTCGAGTCTACACAACATAAGTGTGAGTCACAATCTCTCTTACATTGGCTCATATAAATATATGCAATCAGTCCGACAGAGCCAGACTAGGTAAGAAGAGACACAATACTGTGATGGGATCAAATCCCGTAGTACTACCGAGATAACATCACATTGCTATATCCAACTCGAAAAGGTTTTAGGAAAAACCTTTATATTAACTTAGAGACGGAGAAGAAAACAAAGCTCTAAGCAATATTGGAACGTCATAACTACACACTAATACCACAAGTGGTACAGCGGAGTTATCATAAGACACACTGATCACAAGTGATCAAGTCATAACGTAAAGCTCAAGCTGAGAGTTATGTTTATGTCTTTTAAAGCACAAGTGTAAAAGATAATGGAATCGCGTTATTTGGATTCACTAACCTGTTGAATGATGAAGCCAGATGTCTTCGTTTGATCTTCAGTTTTTCTTCAACTCTTCAACTAGTGATTCTAAATCCTACCAAAATCTTCCACAACCTAAAGCTAACTCTCTCACATGACTTCACCTAAATGTGTGTTGTTTAGCGGTCGAGTTTTGATCACTAAAGTTGACAACTAAGCTTGACATACCAACACTTAGTGAAGTTGACCGATCCATGCTCTAACACAGTGGTTGGGTCATTAATAATTGCCAAAATGAGAAAAGAGCTATCGGACCCGTGACTTAAGATTTATCTCGATCCAGTTATACCATTGTAGATGGTGAAAAATGAGAGAGGGACAAAATTGTAAAACTATTCTCTAACCATGCCTTACCTTAAGGCAATTGCCTATTCAGGCACATCTCTATAGCTCAGAATGCAACCCATTCTACGAGCTGAATAAACTCTCTATGAGTTCTCTTTTATAACTCCCGGTGGAGAGGATGATATCATAGTGCAGTATTGATAATCTCACCTGCACATTAAACCCATTAACCCATTAAACTCATGGATTTCCTCTTAAAAATACGACTCAACATCCGAGTCTTAATGAAAATCTCAGGAATATCGAAGTTCTAGGCCTGTCCAGAGCTCTCTGAGAAGGACACAACAGCCTAAACAGGCTTAAGCGGACCTCATCCGAAGCTCAGGATGGTCTGACATACCATGGATAAGCACGCCATGACTTCAAGTATGTTGTAGCGTAAGCACGCACACCACAACCAAGGCGCCATAGCCAGCATCAGTTGCAACAAAGTTGGCCTTGGTCAAAGGCCAAAACCCCAGCACCATATAGCATAGCACCACGAAGGTATGCTAGAAATTGACCTTGGCCGAAGGCCAAGGCCACGGCGCCATGAACCAAGGCGCCACAGAATGAGTTGTTCTTGGCCAAAGTCCAAGGCCGTGGTGCCATGAGCCATGGCGCCATGGAATGAAGAAATCAGCTCTAATAGCGCTTCAAGAATTGGCCTTGGCCAAAGGCCAAGGCCGTAGCCCCTTGGGCTATGGCGCCATAAGTCTATGACGCCATGAATTCCTGGCCTTGGCCAAAAGCCAAGGCCACTCCTATACCCCTACTACTCATGTCCTGCAGGCACCACACTCATGCTGGTCATGACATCCTAGTCATACGACTCTACTCAAACTCAATTCAACTCAACTACGCAATATCTGCGTATCACTCGAGACATCAAAATATCACACGGGGGGATAACTTTAGGGTATTGGTCTGGCGGTCTACGGCAGTTGAAAGAAACTGATAGGGATAGTGGACAGTTACGAGAAAGTGGCGCTGAGTGGACATGATCTACACGATCCTAGCAGTTACCGAAAACAACTCATGTCCTCCACTCCCCCACTCTTCCACGATTTCCACCTTCTCTGTCGAGAGATCAGGGTGAGTTCAAAACTATAAATACATGCCTCTTCTATCTTCCAAGGCAGAACATCTTTCCAGAAACAACCAGATATTCAGAACACCTGAATAAACCAGAGCCTCAGAGCAAACACACATGAGCAACCCAACACACTTCTAGCCTTGGAGATTTCCAGTCACCTTCACGATGGAGATATTGAACTCTTACACCCAAAACACATCCTCAACCTGATCTCAAGTTTCTTCATTGTTTCCCTCCCTAGATCAACCTCTATCCTCTCTGTGACCGAAGCAAGACGTGGATGGCCATTGACTTGGTTTAGGCTCGTCTTGTTCGACTTTGATCTCGAGCACTACGAAAGTACCCAGAGACGGTGCATTGTTTTTCCAGGTAAAAACAGTTGGCGACCACAGTGGGAGATCATTCTCTCGGTCCCAGAAGGTTTTCTATGGGGAAACGTCTACCCTGGGAGATGATGGCGCAAGAATCCCATCTCAATACAACAATCCACATCGAGAGCTTCACCGCTTACGACAAATCAACAAAGGAGGAGGCTATCCTTCTCATTGAAAAACTATGTGAGCTCCTCCATTTTTCAAAAGGACAGCGTATAGACACGTTCGACGCCCTTAACCGCATCGCTTTCGAAGCCAACCTCACCCCAACCTTACCCATGATTTCCGAAATGTCCATAATGGCCGATACACAGACGCAGGACATCACTTTCACCGACAAGGATATGCTGGATGAAGAAGGACACAACCGTGCCCTCTACGTAACCGCTCACATCAAAGGTACGAAGTTCAAGAGAGCGCTGGTCGACACCGGAGCAGCAACCAATGTAATCTCCCTCAAAACCCTAAGAATCGCAAGAATTCCTAAACAAATAGTTTACCATCCTATCGTAATGAAGGACTTCGAGGGGAACAAGACAAGTACATATGGACACGTCAACTTGGATGCTCTAGGGGGCTCCATCCACACGAAGGCTAAGTTCCACGTAATCGAAAAGGAACCAGAATACCACATGATACTAGGAAGGCCCTGGCTACACGAGAACAAAGTCGTCGCTTCTACTTACCACCAGTGCTTGAAAGCAGTCTTAAACGAAGGTATCGTCCGTGAAACTGCATCCCCTCCCCGTACTCATCGATATACGACGCTGAGTTTGTAGATCGGAAAGACGAAGCATCTCAACGCCAAGACAAAGTCTACAGTATACCACTCCCGAACTGGACATCCCTGGAGAGATGTGACCCACAACAACGGTCAAGCGGGGACTCGAAGCAAGAAGAAGGAAGGAGTAAGACGGTAACACACAAAAGGACATGAAGCTTCGTGACGACCCAGGACGCTAAAGGGAGAGTGGTTTACCTCCGCCGCCAGTTCTAGCAATTAGCAGGGGAGACTAGTCATAGCTCTCCCCGCCCTGGAGAATGCAACTACAACGAGCAGCAAGTCTAGGACGAAGTCCAGGAAGCGCCCCCGCAACTACAAGATGGGACAGACTCCACCTCAGACGCACTCGAAACAATAAATATCGGAACAGATGAGTCACCCATGCCCATCTTCATCAATTCAACCTTGTCACCTGAGGAGCGCACCAAGTTCGTGGGCTTGCTAAAAGAATACCATGACACGTTTGCCTGGACGTACGAGGAGATGCTAGGACTCGATGAAAAACTGGTAACACACCACTTATTCATTATCCCAGGTTCTAGACCAGTCAAGCAACAACCAAGGAATTTCAGACA
>JAJJMA010010836.1:0-11604 GCA_023529015.1 Papaver nudicaule | reverse complement strand
CATACCTTGCTTGGCTGAAATATACATTAGTTTGCGTGAGTGCTCCGGAGTCATCAAAAAGAGCTTCAATGGTTTTGGGGGATAATTGAGGTAAATAACGTCCTTCTGAATTATTCTAATTGTTTAATTTCTTCTAAATTTTCCAATGTATATACTAAAAGCGCAATGTTTGAACATCAGTTGTGGTGGTATGCAACCTTTGGCGTTGGGGAACCCGACCTTAATGAACTGGGAATGACTCAACCTCATTTTCCAATCATTAAAAAGTATGATGCACGACACTGGGCAACAAGGCAAATTGAATATGGTCAACACGCAATGGTTGTGCAAAGAGCGCAACAATGTCAACGAACAACCAATAACATTATCCGGGAACCATATTATAGATATCCCGAGAGATGCGATGACCATGGGATGATGTTGCATGCAAAAAGCTTGACTCGACGCGTGTTAGGCTTAGTATAATGGGGATTCAAGATCCACCAAAAAGTATCATGACACATCAGATTTCTATGCGCCTAAGTCTAATGGGGAGTGCTAGATAGCAGTGCTAGATAACATGACACATCAGTCTGGCACTGAATCATATAGCGTTGGGGCGCTAAATGATAAAGCGCCAGATAATCTCAGCCATTAGATCTGGAACATATGTTATTAGCCATCAGATCTAGTGAGAATATTCGTTTGGGCGCTATATCATTGAGCGCGAGTTCACTTTTTCGACGCTACATCATTGAGCGCCTATCTAGCATTTCAACTTCAAGTGCTACGAAAATCTGGATTTGGAGGTTGAATTGATAGAATAGACCACACTTTTGGTGGATCTTGAATCCCCATTAGACTTAGCCTTATACAGTCCACAGTCAGCAAAAGGTGTTTGGTACTTCGGGGAAAGACTCATTGTTCAACTACTTGGACGTGAATTTAAACACATACCTATCAACCCTTTTGATCAGACTGAGATTTCGGGAGCTGATTATAGGAAACCGATGCATGATCCCAACTATAATTGGTATGACTACACATCGCTATCCAGGGATCCAGTGGACGAGGCAGAATACCAAAACTGGTACAGAAAAATCTACAAAGAAGTTATAGCAATGCAGCCGACACATGTGGGTATAATGGATTTTCCAGCATTGATTTTGTTACCCGTTGAAGGTGATTTTTTACCTTCGCAACCTACACCGTCAAATCCATACATATATCCAACACAAGCAGCTGAGCCCGGGCTTATGACACCATTGAATTGGTCGACGCCATTTGTGGATGATCAAGGATGGGTGTATAACGTGGCTATTCCAACAAAAGGCATGGAAACTCCGTACTTTGGGGTGAATGCTACACCAGATCAATATCAAGCGAGGTGCAATGAGTTACAACATATTGTTACGCAATTAAAAAATATGTATCTTGGAGATCAACATCGAAGATCTGCTGAATATCAGGAATGGAATGCTCCTGATTTGAATGAGAATTTGAATGAGGAACCAAGTCATGGTGATGGAATAGCTAGTGGAAGTGGTGATGGAAGCGTTGTTGGTGGTAACAGAGGTGGTGGGACTGGCCCGAGTGGTTGTGGGACTCTCTTAAGTGGAACTGGTGCTAGTGGACGAAGTCGAGGAGGTAGATTTAGTGCTAGTGGAAGAAGTCTTGCAACTCGATCAAGTACTAGTGTTAGAACACGAAGTCCTAGTGTTAGTGCATGAAGTCTTGTTGGTAGTGGACGAAGTCGAGGTTGTGGACCAAGTCTTAGTTGTTTACCACTTGGTCGAAGAGGAAGCCGAAGAAGAAACCCTAATGTGTTGGATGACACGGTAGTGGAGGATACTCAACATCAGGTTGGAGGTGGATTCCAAGACTCTCAAGCCATACATGCCAGTTACAAACATTGTCATGGCACTCCAACAGCGGCAACAACGACAACAACTGATGTGTATGTTCCTATTCAGGTGAACCCTCAACAAGTAATCTTTAACACCCCAGGTATTGACGTCAATGATTTTATGAATCAATCATTATTTACTCCCAATGTTGTTCAGTCAAGATTGCAGACAGTGCCGTCCATAGGAGGTAGTAGTCTCTGAAGGCCATTACCTCGACGAGCAGTTAGTGATGTTCCTCGTATGCAACCATATGGTAACGATGATGATGCTACACAATCTCCCGACGATACTCAACAAGTCGATGTGGATATGGTCAACAATTTTAACTTGAACAATATGACCAACTTAGGGGACCATAAACATTACAAACAAGACGACTAGGAGTAGATGTTGATTGAGAATTGTTTCAGTTTATTTGTTGTTTTAGTTTTTTTGTTTAATTTGTAGACGTCAAAAACTTTTGTGAATGTTATTTTAAACTCTGATGTTTCCTTCTTTTCATTAACGTTGTTGTTACGTTCCATTAACGTTTTTTTTTCCATTCAATTTAAACTTTAAATACTACATTGACTTCATTAGAATTTAAATTGCACTAATACAAGTAACTAAAATCCGAATGGGTTAAATTTTGGCAATATCTTAAGGATGTGGAAACAGTCAATGAAAAGGAACGGGTTACCGTCGTTCTACAGTTCCCATGTCTCTAATGATCTTCTCAACACATCCTCATCGGTCTCACCAATGGCTCTTTCTCGATGGATTCCCACAATTACAAAAAACAACTGCTTACTTCTATGCTAATATTAAAAAAAAAAACGATCGCCAACGCGCCAACAAGACGTCGTCTACGGTTCCCGGTCTCTTGTACAAACTTTTCATGAATTGACATCCATAAAGTTGGGCGTCTTGCGTGCAAACCAGTAATTGCATCCTGGGAACAGAAAACATAATTTCTACATATTTGGACATCTTCATCTGGGGTAAATCGTTGGCGACGAATACTAACACGACGACGAAGATTAAATAGAAACTCCAAATATTATTCATAGTGCATGTTATGTGATTGAAGATGAACCCTTATCCAATATTCTTGTCTCTTGATTATTTTCTACAATTATTCGCTTTTATTTTAATTTATTTTATTGCAAAACAAACCCCGACCCCCTTTGGTTACTCTAAGTTTTCAATACAACTGATAATCCGTACCTCTCTATGGAACGAATCTGTTCTTGCCACTATATTATTTATTTATTGTGAAGGTTAAAACTGAATTATATTTGTTGCGGTTCGACAACGCATCACTATACTACATATCAGCAGGACATACATCAAAGAAAAACAGCAAACAACGAAAGCAAACAAAAGCAAGGAAGAGGAGGAGCACAGGAACTCGACGTAGGCTAAAGCAAGGAACGCTGATGATGCTCCACCATTTATACCTGAACATTGGGCAGTGCTGCTAACATTTCGTTCGATCCGCATCAATTGAAAAATCCCGAGAAGCAACAGAAGGCCCGCTCCAGACTACCTGTGTTCTCTGTTCTATGTATTTTCTACAGGCCAACATCGGCTATCAACAACCATTTTGTTTAGCCAAGATTACTTTCAAGAAGCAAATGCCTAGCTGAAGGAATTAATTGTCCAAGGAAAGACAAAGAAACATCGAGACAAGCAGTACCAAGATGACAGCGGCTAGCCAGACTGATGGGGAGACGCTTAATCCACACTTAGAAAGTTCAAGCCTTACTCACCGGAGCGCGACAACAACGGCAAGAGTGCGCGGGATGTAGAAGGGTGGAAATCGCATAGGGTATAATACATACGCACATACAATAACACCCGTGAAGGGTTCAGATCTCATTAGAAAAAGTAATACAAAGACTCTCTCATATTCTCTCTCCTCTAGTTTCTAGCTCTCAAATCTTAAAGTCCTTTTCAAACAAAGGGATACAATAGCTATATCTATAGTGGTAGCTAACCACCACAATTGTGACATGTGTCCTCCACTAGGTGGATTCCACTACAATCTTGACATGTGTCCTTCTTATCTTCTTATCTTCTTCCACGCATGCTGCTCGCACATTTACTTGTAGATTCTTTCTTCTCTCTTGAGGGTCTCTTGGGACAGGTACCTTCTGCGGCTCTTGAGGGTAATGCGGTAGGAGGTACCATCTGCGGCTCTTGAGGGTAATGCAATAGGAAGTACCATCTGCGGATCTTTAGGGTAATGCGGTAGGAAGTACGATCTGCGGCTCTTGAGGGTAATGCAGTAGGAAGTACCATCTGCGGCTCTTGAGGGTACTGCGGTAGGAGTTACCTTCAGCGGTTGAAGGTTCCTTCTGCGGCTCTTGAGGTATTGAAAACAGTCAGGGGACATTTGTAGATACCCCCTTCCGGACCAGGGGTAAAAGCGTAATACTACCTCCTACAACATTACAGTCAAGAGCCGCAGATGGTACTTTCTACCGTGTTACCCTCAAGAGCCGCAGATGGTACTTCCTACCGTTACCCTCAAGAGCCGCAGATGGTACCTCTTACCGCATGACCCTCAAGAGAGAGGAAATAATCTACAAGTACATGTGCGAGCAGAATGCGTGGAAGAAGATGAGAAGATAAGAAGGACACATGTCAAGATTGTAGTGGAATCCACCTAGTGGAGGACACATGTCACAATTGTGGTGGTTAGCTACCACTATAAATATAGTTATTGTATCCCTTTGTTTGAAAAGGACTTTAAGATTTGAGAGCTAGAAAACTAGAGGAGAGAGAATATGAGAGAGTCTTTGTATTACTTTTTCTAATGACATCTGAACCCTTCACGGGTGTTATTGTATATCCGGTTCTATTACCCTATACGATTTCCACCCTTCTACACGGGACAACAAAATCAATGTTATATATCAAAGGACCGGGACATTAAAGGATCAAGGTCTATATCGGGTACCAGCCAACTTGCCTAGCCGAGATCACGATGTTTTTTCCAACAACTACAACACATAGACAAACTTGACGCTATCAAACGACAAAGGCAAGAAGGAGCGAGACAACATGCTACACATCAACGGGCAGGGCCGTTCCTGAGATATTTTTGCCCCAAAGCGAACAACAATTTTATGCCCCGAAACGTAACAACATTTTTATGCGCATACTTTTTTAGCACCTTTGCATGGAATTGCAAACTACATATTGGACATGTACATGGAGTTGCAAAGACGCAACTATTTCCAACACACAAATCTTGAATAAGTCCCTGACCTATTTTTTTCTAAGGATAATCTCAAATGCGAAATAAATTTTTTGATGCCCCGAAGTGGGGCTTGTCCTGCCTTCCCCTCAGGACCGGCCCTGTCAATGGGACATCTAAGGAGCGGGAGACTCTCACTTCAATCATAGAAAAACTCAACTCAAGACTTCAGGCTTTGGTACTCAGTGGGAGCAGGAAAATTCAACTCAACTCGATAGTTTTACTATGTCCAAGGGACTCTGTAATAAGGAAAGGCACCTCTCAAGCTTACCACTTGATTTATGCGGGACTTGGAAGGAGGAAGGCGACATGGCATAGCTACACCACAATCCACAATACCCGCTGCTCATGAATATCCCCGCCAACAACTCACCCGTAGCACAATCTTATACACAACCAAAGCTTGCAGTGGAAACCTCGACAAAATGCCTAGCTAAGGGGATGGACTACTATTAACCCTGACACAAGTGGCCTAGCAAATGTAGCTTCATTAGTCCGACAAGGAAGCGACATTAAGCTAATACTAGGAAGGCCATTTGACATGCATATGACATGCATATGACATTGATTGGTCAATGTCAAGTGTCCGAGGATTTTGAGTTGGCCCAGCTCAAGTAAGCATTCAAGGACATGGAAAAGGTCAAGAGAATGACCTTGGCATTAGGCCAAAGCTTGGCCAAGGCTTTGGTAATGCATAAGAGGCAATGGCGCAGCCAAACGTGCTATTGTAAGTCAAGTACTCGGACAAAGGAAGCAATGAAGCTTAAGGCTTGTGGGACAAAGCTATGCATCAACTTAGAAGGCTTAAATGTCATGTGCACACGCTGGTTGTTGCGTCCAAAAGAGTGTGGCACATGGCCTTGACGAGAAGGACGCATAATGGCTTGAAAATGGCCCATATGAGCGGTTAGAAGTTGGTTACGACTTGGAATTGCGTGGCATGAGTAGGAGGACGTATGGAACAGTTGTA
The DNA here is from genome assembly GCA_023529015.1 of Papaver nudicaule. Lineage (NCBI taxonomy): Eukaryota > Viridiplantae > Streptophyta > Magnoliopsida > Ranunculales > Papaveraceae > Papaver > Papaver nudicaule. The sequence continues at coordinate 5,504 of JAJJMA010010836.1, read as the reverse complement.
AAGCAAGTTTATAACTGTGTTTGGCCCTGAGAATCATCAAGTGCACGTGTCGCAACATTAGGCCAGCAATACATAGGCCAAACAGTTGCAGGATGCGGTTTTGACGGTTACAGGAACTACCTATGGACACTTGGCTGTCCATGGATTATGCAAGCGGTTGCACACAGTTTTGGCATGATTTCTACTATATGTAGGCATTGTAAATCAGTAGGAATTGAGAGAGGGAACTCTGGGTGAAAACCCATAGGCTTAGATAGTGAGGCCATTGTAGGGAGTTTGGCATCACTTGGGAGTGATGGCCATTTGTAGCCCTGTTTTGGGTGAGTTTTGTATTCTTCCTTGAAGTAATGAAATGAGTTGTTGCTTCTAAATATGTGTTCTTGAATGGTATTGATATTGTGTGGAATTTGTAGCATGGCAAAGCCTTAATGCAGTATGGGATGCATTAAAGGATGGGAGAAAATGAAGAAAGACTTCCGTTGCCAATCTTTGATGATTGTGGGTGCATTTGAATTGAGCAAGTGTGTAAGGCTGAGCATTGATGGGTGAAGCTTGATTCACTGAACCATTAGTGTTGCCGAGTCATTCCTAGGCCAAAATTGGTTGACGCTAATTTGGAGGTGTGACAACTACCCATGCCCGTTCCAGTTGCAAATGCAGAACCCTCTCGATTATTCCCTTGTAGTTTTATTCATTTCTTGCAGGCTTGCATCGGGCATCAACAACCAACTACAACACCCGGGGATTTATTGGTGACCCGCACTTAAAGATGGGAATAGTACTACTACATCCCGCACTCACTACCACTGCTGCTGGGGGTCACTGCTGCTGTGCTAGGGCAAAGTTTTACGAGTACCCGCTGCTACCATCACCACATACCTGTTGTTGCACAAAGGAAAAGTTTCAAACCCTCCAATGAGGAGAGCAGCTGCTAGATACCAGACCTACAGACGACGAACAAGGGAATACAACTACCGGAGGAGACAGAGACTAAGGGGAGTACAAGATACGCAGTTGTATCTCTTAAGGTTGATGGAACCAAAGAAACTCAGCCGGGGACAATTAATGGCTTTTTATTTTTTTGTGCAGGCCCATAACCAATAAACGAGTCATGAATTTCTTAACACCAGCCAATGGTTCAATTAGAAATGAACGAGACATACGCAAAGACGCTATTGTGTACCAACACCCATTGTTGGTTGACATGGATAGTAGATGGATGTCGTGCACCTGATGAATCCAAGGCGTCCTGCACCAGTGGCGATAATACTGATGTACCCTGTCTAATTCCAAGACAAAAGCACTACCCCATGGAAGCACATCAATTACACCCGCTCCAAGGAAAAAGGACTAGTATAGCAATTGAAGCCTAAAGTCTGCATCGTTACTACTGCATATCATACCCGTCGAAAGCGCAAAGCCTGGATCTGCTATTCCTAACCACATGATGCTACGAATGCCATGATGCCACGATAAACCTTGCAACAAGCCGACGCTGCCCATGATGAAGACAAGACAAATGGTATGGTACAACTTATTTAAGAACTATTTGTTTCTATGTTTTGTAGGTAACTATGAAGAAGGGGACATCTAATGTTCAACCAAGGATCAACAGACCAGCCATCTCAGCCAGAACTCGATACAAAGATGCTGTCCATCTAAAACTCAATTACTACTGCTCTCAAATTGCTAGCATTATGATAGGGGAGGAATCGTACATCGGCTCATATCCACACCTGGTGGAGCCACTATTGTCAGGAAAACCATACAATAGCTGTTACCTCTGCTACCACGATGAAAGTGTAAAGTCTACACCCATCGCTGTTGCCAATGATGCCCGATGGAGGATTGCAGCTTACACCCATCGCTGTTGCCATTGATGCCCGATGGAAGCCTAAAGCTTGCACCCGCTCCAAAGCCAAAACAACAATGCTATGCAACAGGGCGCGGGGCATCGCGAATCCGTCACAACAATGCTATTCAAAAACTGGCGAGACACGAGCAACTCAGGAACATAGCCATCATGGGGCGACGTCAAATTGTACGAGTCAAAACACTTCTGCTATTTATATTCGCATACAGTTACCTGGTGTACGTAAATCTCAGCATTGACAATGGAATGGGGGCGGCTGCTGGACATCAAACACCAACGCTCTTCAGTACACAGTGCGGGACAACAAGTTCAATCATCACAGATTTGCACATACGAACAAGCTAAAGCTCATGCCATACCCGATTGTTAGAACTACAAATGCTTCTTGCAACTTCCCAACATCTGATGACAAGTCCCCACCACTGCTCCAGCTACCAACAATTGCCAAGCAATATTAACGTGAAGAACAATCCCAAGTTACCAAGCTATGAGTCAAACATAACTCTGATGGACACTCCAACATGCCCATCCAGTAGAAATGTACAAATGTGAATCTTTGGTCCGGGGCAACCTGCTGAACACAATGATATTCAAACATGCGGGGCACAATCAACTTGAGAGCTTAGCCGAAACGCAATCTACAAATGCATCCTAGGCACGATCAGCATAACTTTTGCATTTATAAATCTTAGTTCTTTCACTTTCTAAAAGCAAAAGGGGGCAACCATACATCATAAGCAAAAGATCCAACAAGCTCACTGTAAGTATTTTTCATGTCTTTAACCTCAGGCCTCGCGCCTCAACTTACATCATACAAATCACACATCATACGCATCATACGCATCATACAAATCACACATCATATGCACCATACGCATCATATGCATCATATGCACAACGGCATGGCAACAATCCGATTGCCATAAAATGCAAAAAAGCAATCCTATTGCTACAACATTCGGGTACCCTTCCACACGATACTCAAGGGGGGAACATGCACATTTTCCTCCCCAAGGCAACACCAATGCCGCACTATTCGGGTACCCTTCCACACTATGCCCAAGGGGTAACAGGCACATTTTCCTACCCCGGATCTTCTCTCACCCCTGGCCCAGGTGTAGAGTCGAATCCAAAACATTCGGGTAACAGGCACATTTCCCTACCCAAGGGGGCAGCCATCTCATGGATGCCCCGGGGGGAACAGGCACAATTTCCTCCCCCCCGCCTCTCTCAAACGAGAAGGCACCAATTTTCATTACCCGCCTCTAACAATTGAGCGGGTACCTACATTCTAGCATAAATGCTATGCACTGCGAAAGGGGGAGTTTAAAAAAAAAAAAAATGGGCATAAGAAAAATTTCTCATTTCCTTTAGCTGGCAATAGGAAAAATTCTCCGCAGGTTCACAACAACATGGAACAGTGACGAGGCATCTTCAAATCCATGCAAAGACAATGGCGAGGCATCCTCAAAGCTATTCAAAGACAAATGTGGGGCATTCTCAAAGCCGTTCCGAGACAAAGACGAGACATTCTCAGAGCATTTCAAAGGTAAAGCTAGCAACAAGTCAACTCCGCGCAACATGGAAGGAACTAAAATACAACGGGCATAGGAGAAGGTGGTAACCAGCTCAAGAATAAAGGTTCACTTTGTCAGCAAAACGAAATGAGCAAGAAACAGCTAAGGCGAGGAGAGAAAAACAAAGTCAAAGACCAAAACATGAGGCCAGCACCAGAATAATACGGTGAAATAAGCATTTACGCCAGCAATCTGGACAACCCTACGATCTCGCAATCACATAGCCTTACAAAGCACAAATGTCATCCCCACAACGATGGAAAAACATCACGCAGGACATTGGAGCAAGCGAGAAACTCACACAGCGAGTGGCACCCGATGACGGCAATGTTGCTGAGACCCGTTCTGACTGATGCCCGCACCCGATGTCACTACTGACCCGCACTTGGTGGACACTGCTGATGCAACTACACCAGCACTTACTTACTGCTGCCCGCTCATCAGACATCCATACCCACGTTAGACAATTGGAAAGGCTATTCTCTAAAGCTCGACACCCACAGAGGGAAGTCAACCATTACTGCAGCAAGGATGATCAATGGAACTACATGGCACAATGCAACACTAAACAAGGCGGGATCCAACCTTAGCAAAGCTGGACAGGAGCTTCGAGGGACTATGCTACCGGCACCTACAAGCTTTCTATAACATGAGATTTCAACAACAATTTCAACTACAACTCGATGCACCGGGAAGGCAAAGTCAAAGACTAAAGCATGGGGCAAGTCCAAAGCAAGTTTGCAGCGGGCAAAGCCACACCAAAGAACGAGCTTACTCCAAAACAAAGAATATGCAGACCGCACCATCACTGGACTGGGGCAATCATCCATCAGAACATACATTGAAAGGTAAAAGGTATTGTGAAACATTTTTATGCAGGTTAACTCGATAACATTTCGGCATCTCGGAAAGAATAGGGGCAAGTATATATACTTTGTCGTCTTATATTCTTTCCGAGACTCCTCAATTAAAGAACGGGCGAAACTCAAAACACCTACTCTGAGGCAAAGAGAGTCTTCTCAAGTATTGTTCTCCCAACAATCCTTAAGAAGAGGGGCAACTGTGAATGCCTAAAATCTGTATCGACACGTGGCGCGCGATCAAGCATGGAGCAACTTAATGCAACATAACGAGATGCACCATAGCAACTCCATGAGATCTTTGTAGCTAAGGAAATGGTAAAATAATAATGAGGGTGTGCCTATACGTGGAAGGAAGTGGTGAAATAGTAGTTGAGGTGTGCCAATACGTGGCAAACAAAGGTGAAACCTAGAGTGACTAAGCTAGGGAAATTTTCCCTATATTAAGCAAGTTTGTTGGTCAAAGCAGAGGCCGATTCCTATTTTTCTCCAACCACCCCTAAGCTTCATTTCTCCAATGGAGTTCTCTTACTACTGTAACAACACAATATCAATAAAACCACCATCAATCTTTTCCCCCGTGGATTTAAAGCATCGATCATCGATGCCGAACCACGTAAAATACTTGTGTGATTGTTTTACTTCTTTTTCACTTGCTTTTTAACTTTCATTTACATTGTTTGTCATACTATACTTGTGGGTGATAACCATTTAAATCTGACCATCAGAAAATTGGTTGTTACATATAGTCTTACCACTTCCTTGCCATTGCTGTAAGCAGATCGCACAATGCAGCTAGACTTTTCACTCGAGCCATCCAAGAAGAAGAAACCTTGTCAGGGAAAATTCTCTCGGTTCATGTGGTCTTTATGGTATGCACTTTTTTTGCGCACCAATACATTCATCATTCGTATATTCACAGTCTCAATTATGCATTACATTCTTCAAGTTTCGAATTTTAGACACCAACCACAACCATTTTTATTTTTAATTTTATTGATCAAGGAAGAAGATTACATCATTACTTGGGCAACTGTTGCATTGGACATCCTTGCATAAAACCAATTCTAATAAAGCTAGCTAGGGTGACTGAGATAGCTTTCCACATTGTTATTGCCTAACGGGGCGACAGATATATCGCCTTCACTGTACAATTGCATCTTATTTCCAGCAATCTGAACACCACTTTCCTCG
>JAJJMA010010824.1:0-20404 GCA_023529015.1 Papaver nudicaule | reverse complement strand
TGTTGTATCACTTGAAAACACCAAATCGAAAGGACTAGGCGGTAAGTAGCCATAACACGTCTCGAAAGGAGACTTTCCCGATGAACTGTGAACCGCTCTATTGAAAGCAAACTGTAGATATGGTAGACTCTCATCCCAAGTCTTAGGATGCTTAGAATTATATCCCCGTAACATATGAACCATAGTCCTATTGACTACCTCTGTCTGCCCGTCTGTTTGTGGATGAAAAGCTGTACTCTTCTTCAACCTAGTGTCCATCATCCTCCACAAAGAATCCCAAAAGTGACTAAGAAACCGACTATCCCTATCAGAAATAATCGAGGTAGGTAACCCGAAATGCTTCCACACATGCTCGAAAAAGAGCTTTGCTGCACCCGCTCCTGTCACTGTCTTTGTACATGGGATCAATGCAATCATCTTGCTGAACCGGTCAACCACAACGAACAAGTAATCATGACCCGACTTGGTCTTCGGCAGCCCACCAAGGAAATCCATAGAAATACTCTCCCAAGGTCTTGATGGTACCGGTAATGGTAGATACAACCCATGTTTCCTGTTGGAGGGTTTAGATGTGCAACACAACTTACAACCTCGAACAAACTTAGCCACATCATCTTGCATCTTTGGCCAAAAGACATAACGTCGTAGGTTAAGTAGCGTCTTATTCATCCCAAAGTGTCCAGCAACTCGGGATGTATGTGCTTCTCTCAACCATTGCAACCTATCTCCATCTTCTGGAATGCATAACAACTGACCTTTGTATAATAGCCCATCTCGGAGTTCAAACTCACCTTTCAAACCACCTTTTACCCTCTCTAACACCTTCTTGAAGTCTTTACTGGATGCGTACAACTCAGCATACTCTTGAGGAACAATTGGCTGAATCCGCATAGCCACCAATAAACTAACTGGCGGTCTTGACAACATATCGGCCAACTTGTTTGTAACTCCCTTCTTGTACTTGATGATTATATGAAACGCCATCAAGTAGGACATCCACTTCATGTGTCGAGCTTGTTGTAACTTGGTTTGCGCATGTAGATACTCCAATGGCTTATGATCTGAGTGCACTACCACTTCTTTACCTAAGAGATACACTCTCCAATGTTTCACACATTGATACAAGGAATAAAATTCCTTGTCGTAAGGTGGATAGTTCTTAATAGCACCCGAGAACAATTCTGAATGGTACTCCACTGGCTTACCATCTTGTAGCAACACTCCTCCTAATGCATAGTTAGAAGCGTCTGACTCAACTTCAAAAGTACGTTGTAAATTAGGTAAAGCTAATACCGGTGCTTCTGAAATCTTCTTCTTAAGTAACTGAAAAGCTTCTTCATGGGTTTGCTGCCAATCAAACTTTGCCTTCGCCCCCGTCATACCATGTAGTGGTCCAGCAATAGTAGAAAAATGCTTAATAAACTTGCGCAAGTATGTGCAAGCTCCCAAGAAACTTCTGACTTCAGTCACTGTGCTAGGTCTTGGCCACTTAGTGATCACCTCAACCTTCCTTGGATCAATCTTACGTTTCCCACCACCAACAATGAAACCGAGATATACCAACTCTTCCTTTCCAAACTCACACTTCTTTTCGTTCAATTTTAGCTGGCCTTCATGTAACACTTGAAATACCTTCTCAACGTGAACAAGATGTTCCTCCCAAGTTCTGCTATATACGAGGATATCATCCAAGTAAACAATGACAAAATCTTCTATAAAGGGTCGTAACAAATCATTCATCAAACGCATAAACGTCGCTGGAGCATTACACAAACCAAACGGCATCACCAACCATTCGAACAAGCCTTGTTTGGTCTTGAAAGCAGTCTTCCATGTATCATCTTCTCGCACTCTCACTTGATGATAACCAGATTTAAGATCCAACTTTGTAAAGACTCGAGCACTCTCCAATTGATCCATCATGTCATCTATCCGTGGTAACGGGTAGCGGTTCTTGACTGTCATCTTGTTCAAGGCTCGGTAATCTATACACATACGCCAGCCTCCATCCTTCTTTGGTACCAACAATACCGCTGATCCACATGGTGAAGCACTAGGCACTATAACTCCTAACTCTAGAAGTTCTAAGACTTGTCTCTTTATCTCCTCGGATTCTTCCACGGATGTGCGGTAGAGCCCTACATTAGGTAGAGAACTTTCTCCCATCAACATGATCTCATGTTCCACACTCCTCTTCGGTGGTAACCCCTTGATTTCTGAAAACAAATCTTCATATTTCAACTTCAACCTATCTAGGTCGTCTTCTTGTTGTTTAGACAAAGTAGTCAAACAAACTCTACTCGGCTTCTCTTCTAGAGAACGGATCACAAGGAGAATAAACTTTGTACTAGCATTCACCAACCGCTTAGCCTGAGTGGCTGTAATCAGACTTGCTCCTACAAGAGGAGACTCTATAGCCTGAATCACATAAGTCTCACCTTCTTTCTCAAAGGTATACTTCTGCTCCCTCCTATATAGAGTAGCATCTATATCCCATAAATAAGGACTTCCTAGTACAACTTGACACACATCCAAAGGTACCACGTCGCATGTAACCTCGTCAATGTATGACTCATCTAGAGCAAACATGAACGTACACTGCTGCGAAACTTGTAACCCTCCTTCCTTCTGGAGCCATCCTAACGGATATGGATTTGGATGTTTGAATGTCTTCAAACCTAACTTTTGTACCAAAGAATTTGAAAGTAAATTCTTCTGACTTCCCGGGTCAACAACAGCATCAACCAATGTTATCTTAACTTGCATCTTCACAATGAAGAGTCTTTCCCTAGGATCATCTCTTATAGGTCATTCTTTTGCTCCTGTCATAAGAGAAAGCTTTGAATTAGGTTCCGTTAGTCCATGAACTTCTTTTGGAGTCTGAGCAACTAGTGTGGTCTTCTTGGCTTCTCTCTTCTGTATCCCTCTTGGCTTAAGATGAGGATGCTTCTCCCAACACTTGTCTACTACGTGCCCTGTTTGCTTGCAATGTGTGCAAGACAAACCTCCTTTGTCATTGAACTTCCCTTCGTCTTTGCTTCTTTCACCTCCTTTGACGCTGGTACCTCCAGATTTCACCTTCGGGTTTCCCTTAGAGTCAGTTTTCTTAAGCCTACCTTCAATGGCATGGGCTTTTACACTTGCTTCAGCGATAGTATCGACTGAAAACATCTTCAACTCCTTCCGTATATACTCATGGAACCCAGAGATGTACTTCATATAGATAGCATTATCTCCTAAGTCTAAATCCAACACCATAGCTTGGTTCTGAAATTCAGAAGTATATTCTTGCACGGACTGGTTGTATGCTTTCTTCAAGTTGTACCACTTGAGCCATCTTTCCTCAAGGTAGCCAACCGGATAAAACTGTTTCCTTATGACTTCCTTGAACTTCTTCCACGACATTGCTCCCGGGTTTTGTCTTCTATAAGCCTTCCACCATATAAGAGCATGCTTTTGTAGCTTCAATGTCGCACAAGCAATCTTTTTTCCTGAATTGAACTTGTCAAAGGAAAAATACGTCTCTAGACGCTCTATCCAATCATCTAACTTCTCTACGTCGATACTCCCATCAAAGTATGGAATCTCAACACGGAAATCGATTTTCAGATTACTCTGTTTCTTACCAAGAGGTTTGGTTTCTTTAGGTTCCTTGATTTCTTCATCCCCTAAATCTTCTTCTTCCTCATCCTCTGGTTCATCTTCTTCTTCCTCTTCATCCGCAACCTCAGATGGAGTCTTATTCTTCTTTTTCTTCGGCCCGGGTGTATTGGAAAGAATACATTCCTTCAACTCTTCAAGAGTTGTTTGCATAGACTTCATGTCTTTCTGTAGCGTAGCTACCTTCTCCTCAGTAGTCTTCGGAGTATCTTCACCCTTAGGTTCTTCACCTGACTTCATCCTAGGGTTCCTTGTCCTCTTAACGTCTTCCTGCTTTACGAGTAACTCACCAAGCTTCTTGTAGAGAGATCTAGTGAAGACCATAAACCACAGTACTTCCCTAAAAAGGAGCTAACTAAGCTCTGATACCAGCTTGATACGTATAATCTCTGTACTCTTGATGACTAGAGTTATTAGGGCGGAATTCGAAATAACTATAGACGAAAGATAGGTAAAACGTAGCACAAGGACAGAATTACGAAGAAAGATATCTTCTCTAGATTATGAACAAGACAATATTACAATTCTCTCTTTCACGCTCACAATCTGCTAAGCTTGCTTTTGCAATACAATGATTACCTCACAAACTTCTTCTCTAGATTTACTAGATGCCTACCGTCTTCGGTGTTCGGTGTCCTAAGCTATGCGCTAGGCACCTCTATATATATATAGTGGTTTGGGTTTCCCCAAAACCTCCTAGGAATCTATTTCCTAATCTAAGAATCCTTCTTTATAAAGAATCCTTCTCTATATAGGAATCCTTTCCTTAATAGAGTTCTTCCCTCAATTAACTTGAGGTCGACTAAGTTCCTAAAGAGACTAGGATACACCTGTATCATAATTAGAACATCAATTTCGTGGTGGTGAATTAAGGTTCATGAATTGGGTAGAATTTTTGTAGTTTGGTATCTGTTTTGTGTAGAAGTTCGACGATTTGGGTGGGGCGGATGTCGATGGTTGTAGACTGAATTAAAATGTCTATAAAATGGTCCTCCTTCCCTTCCGGGCCTTTTGGGCCCTCCGGTCGGTCAGCCCAATAATTTTATGTTAAAGATCTCACTCATGGTAAACTTGTAAAAAGGCATGGCTATGCTTATCCATGCTTGATGGCTGCCAATACTATGCCAATACTACTCACTCGCTATCTCAAATCACTCTGAAAAATTTCTAGGGCAAGAAAAACCCCATTTTCTGCAAGTTGAAAAATGACGGCCCAAATATGAAATAAGAAACAAAGAAGAGTCTCAATTGACGAAACAAGGGTCTCAATTGACACAACCGCCCTCATCGCATCAGAAATGTTTTGATAAGTGCAATATATGACGATGTCGTGAGGGATAAATAGTGAGGTGTCATTCGTCCATCTTGTTAACAAAAAAAAACAATTCAACTTTCGGTTGTTTTAAGAAACATATATATATATATATATATATTCAACAAAACCCTAATACAAATTATTACCAAGTGAAGAAAAATTAACTCTCCATTGAACATAGATGAAGTTAATTTTTAACAACCAAAAATCCAAGTATTGGGATCACCCAAACTATTTCTTACATCTTTTTTTTTTTTTTTTGATGAAAGGAAATTCATTAACAACTAAGAAACATATATATATATATATATATTACATTGTTTAGGTTACATATTTTTTCAAACCATTTAGCCTTACTGAGAACATCAAGTTTGTAGGAATCTATTCTACCAACATCCATCCTAACAAGTTTTTTAGCTAAGTTATCTGATTGGAAATTACACTTCCGATTGATATGAGTAAAAGAAGAACTATCTAGGGAAAAACTGGCAGACATTTTTAGAAGATTTTCAGCTTCATTTAGGCAATTTCTGCTCCTCCAGTCTAAAGCAAAAGAGTTCTTCTTCATATAGTTGATGATGCACATGTTGTCATTGAGAAATTTGGCCCTCCTTTGACCATTTTCCAGTCTCCACTTCACTGCTTCTCTGCAGGCTGTGGCTTCTGCATTTTCTGCACTAGTACAATATCATGTTCCTCCTGTAAAACCAGTAATGCAGTTTGTGTTAGAAACTTGAATAACCCCATAAGCATATCTATTTGTCTCCTTAATGAAAGAGGCATCGAAGAATATGAAGTCTTCAAATTCATCTTCCACCAGATCTTTATTCCTGCAAAAAGGATGATTAATATGACAAACTTCCTTTTCTTTGTTGTTTCTTTTCTTATTCTTCACAGAGAAAAACCCAGACAGATCTTTATGTATTATCTTGCATAGAGAAGTTGGATCAGGTTTCACATAGTCAAATATTACCATGCATCTGTATTTCCATATGAGCCAGTTGATGTGAGCTATTTATCTCTGTTCAATTTATCTTGTAACCAAGCAATGCACCAGTCCTTAAAGGTTTTTTATAAGCATGAGCAAAGATATGATGTGCAGAAATACTTCTCCAAACAGCTTCAGTAAACATGCATTCTGTAAATAAATGATTAACACTTTCCAAAGCACCAATATTGCAGAGAGGGCAGCTTGCATCAACATTAATGTGTCTTCCTATCCTTTCCCTGATATACAGACATACAGTCATTTATGGCTCTCCACAAAAACACTTGACCCTAGGGATTACTTTTATCTTCCAAATTCCACTCCAATCAACCTTCCTAGTTCTATGACTTTTGTTGCATAAGAAGTTATAAGCAGATTTTACAGAAACTTGACCATCCTTAGTACCAAAAACTCACCAACTCAACCCCTTCAAGAGCTTTCAAGGGTTTTCAATACTTAACCTAAGAGAACTGCAAACTTCAGTAAAATCAAGCCACAACGAATCATCACATGAAATCCGAAGCCCCAATTTTTTTTTTTTTTTTTGCAAAACGGCTTCCAATTGATTATATAACCAACAAATTTCGGTTCATAACCCAAAACTTGATTTATTAGCTCATTATTTTTTTTATTTCTTAACTTTTTAAATGATTGAGTTAACAAGAATTGAATGGTGGAGTCCGTATATAATGATATATCACCAAGTTAAGTGGTGATGGTAGATTGATACGAGAGAAAGGGAGTATGAGGTTGTGTTTTGGACTGTAAAAGGGGAAAGAGTGGTAGTTTACAATCCCAATCAGAACAACGGAATGGATGGACATCGATGCAGTTTGATTAGTTTGCCAAAAGAGGAGTTTAAACTCCTGGATGAACAACGGAATGGATGCCCATATATGCAGCGTATGGGCAAGTCAGAAGGTCGGATCTGTTACACTGACATTAGACGTAGAGGAAAGGAAACGACTATGAGTGTTTGGGTGCTCGATGAGGTGAACTGGCAAGTATTGCACAAGGATATTTCAATAATATCTTAGCAGAAGTGCCTTCTCCGAAAGTTGAAGTTGCAACGATCCAAGTTTTAGGTTTCAGTCCAGTAGACCGTAATGTTGTTTTCCTCTATCGGAATCACAGGGCTTGGGGGTTTAACATCCAAACCAGAAGCCTTGAAGAGCTCTGCTTGGATAGCAGACATGTATATGATGCAGATAGGATGCTCCTGAATCTCAGACATGGATATATTAATGGACCTGGGATATTCCGGCCATTTGTGCTAAAGCCATTGCCAACAGTACTTCCAGCGCCCTCTTGGATAGGTAATTAAAACCGATCTTTGCATTTCAAACTGAGCAAGTCATTTGTCTCTTTTTAGCATTTTCTAATCTTCCTATTCCAATGATAAACTCTAGTTTCTTCCCGAAAATTTGTGCGTGAAACTCATCGGTGAGTTTAGCATTTTTGATGAACTTATCCGTTACTTAAAAAAGCTCTTAATTATTCATTGAATTCTTCAAAACAGAGGAAAAGGGTATTCATTTTTTCCTCAGAATATGGGATAACGATAGTGTATGAAAATTTGATTTAGTGAGAAGTAAATTTAGTTATATACCGAAAATACCCATATTAGAAAATACTTGGTAGTTTGATTAGTTAGAAACTATTGACAAATGGGCTGATTTTGGGGCTGCAGAGATTTTTTTGGGGCTTCAAAACAATAAAACCATCCATTGTCTTTCATGTACCCATCAATATTGCTCCCCACACAAAAAAAAAAAAAAATCTCCTACAATATATAGGATCGGGATGAACGCCACCTATGAGCTCTATATTTTGATATTTATAATGAAAAATGTTAGATTGATGTATAATTTTTTTGAAAATATATAGAATATAAATTTTTAGGTTAATAGTGTAAGTTTTGATGGTGGCAAGTTGAGTGAACTAACTAGGGGTGAGCAACGGATGCACGGATGCGGATTAGGGGTCATCCGCACCCAATCCGTCAAATGGTGCGGATTAGGAATTGGAACTGTGTCCGCACCCATCACCCGCGGATTTGTGATCCGCGGATTTGCGGATTTTGCGGATTGGGTGCGGATTATCCGCGGTTTTCAGAGGAAAAAAAAAACAGAAATTGAACCTCAAAACAGACGAATCGATAAAAAGAAATTCAAATGAAAATCAAGTTAGGGTTTAACAACATACTGATTTCGATTACACACAAGAATCAACAACCCAATTTCGAAATCGAAAAGCATAAAAATCAATTTCACTGAGCTTACCTAATGAGATTCTTAGATGTAATACCAATCAGTGCCCAAGACAGAAACACCAATTAAGATTGCAATCCCTACTTCCATTTATTTAAATTCCACAAGCAGTGCTCCTTTGTAAACAAAAGTCCCAAATCGATCGAGAATAGTAAACATCCCTGGTTCTGCGGACAGCAAGCAAAGATGGAAGGAAGAGCCGAACCCATTGTAGGGGCTAACAGATACATTTTATCACCAACTAAAGTTTCCTTAACTGAAACATTAAATTGAGCTCCATTCATATATCTCTAAACTCAGTTCCCATAAATTTAAACAAAATTACCAAATGAATGAAAATTTTAAAGCACTAGTAACTGTATGCTCATAGGTTTCAGCCGAACAGATCCAATAACATAAATTCAAATAAACAGATCAAGTTTTATAGAGAAAGAGAGACATACTTGTAGAGAGGATCAGAATCACCAGGGCTAGCATCAACGAAACAACACAAAACTCCTAATAAAACAGCAGCAACAAACCAGTAACTATTCTTCTTCATATCGATCCAGTAATCAGAAAACAATCTGTAGCTAGGAGAAGTGGAAAATCAATCAAAAATGACACAGTTTTATTACTGAACCAGACATTTTTACTAATTAGATTGAGATGAAGACGATGATAATTTGAGATTTGGAGAGAAGAAAAAAAGAAGAAGAGAGAAAATAGATCAGAGAGTTCGAGCGGAGAAAAAGATGAGAAACTAAAATTAAAGCCTTAGCATAGAATATTTCCTATACTAACCTTGACATATTTTATATATTACTAGTATTACCTACGGATTAGCGGATTATCCGCGGATTTAAAATTTCACCCGCGTCCGGTCCGCCAAATGGTGCGGATTGAGAAATGGATCCGTGTCCGGTCCAATAATTCAGCGGATTGGGTTTCACCCGCGTTTTGTGGGGCGGTTGCGGGCCGGATTTGCGGATCCGGACTTTTTGCTCACCCCTAGAACTAACCTCATTCGTTAACTAACTCAAAATGTTTTTCAAAACCTGTTTTGAAACTCCATAAACCCAAGCCCAAAATTTTATTTTTTTCATCAACTAATTTAAGTTCGGCCACAAACTTGTGAGAACTTTAGGCGTAAGCCCAGACAAAATTTTTTTTGAAAATTTTGGAATGTTTGAACTTTGAAGCATTGTCCTGATGTAACAAGCAATACAGGAATGAAAGAAACTCTTTTATATACAATCATGAATCATGACTACAACCGATGCGCGTCCTGCAGATGTCGTACATTTTGGTGTCAGAATGGCATGAGTAGGTTCTTCTCCGTCGGCCGTGATTTGATAACAGCTTGAGAAACCATATTTAAGCTCGCCATGCTTCGTGTAACTTCGGCGAATCTAACCTTATCATCGAAATGTATATATAATCTAGTAATCACCCAGAGCATCTGGACTATCCTCAATCTTTCCACAAGTAGGATTGCAAGGATATGGGCAGTTATCGATACTCTTTACCTCTTTTCTGTTAAAAAACCAATCCCCCACTGATTCTGCAATGGTCTGTTACAGACATTAAGAGAGGGTTAAAAGCAATGCATGATCTTGGAGCATAACATCCAATGAAACAATGTGCAAGTCGAAGCATCTGCGCATTTACCTTACTATTGATCTTTGGAGAGGCCAAATGCCATTTGTCGTTATCCGTCCGACAGTGAGAAAAGCATGAATCTATGAACATACCAATATCTTTGTGCGTCTGTAGATGGCGCATTGTCTTTAACATAGTATCTTGGTTTCCTGTAAATGTACAGTAAGCAAGAAAAAAATATGGGTGAGCATCAAGATGGAACAGATTGCCGTCTCTCATATCTGGTTGTTATCGTACTCGCGTTGCCACTCTGTATGTAAATAGACGTGTTGTTATTACGTACCTTTTAGTATCTCAAGTTGACTTGGGTTACATTGTGCAATGCTCTTTGTACAATTATCCCAACCATGGTCTGGTGAAGGTGGAAGCACAACGTGTTTTATCTGAATATTAGAAATAACGTATGTTACGGATTCCTTACCTGACATATGTTATGGTTTTGGAAAAATCAAATGAATATGTTAGGGTTTCTTTACCTGCCATGGATCATAAGAAGGATTTACGATGAAAACTGGCGTCAGTATGTACTTGACAAAATTCCGGGGAAATAAACACTGGGATAACAATTTAAAAGACATCAGATCAGGATGTTAGGTAATTTTCGGTAGCAAGCAGCACAAAATACTGCGACTATATGTAGTGGATAGTCAACAAATGATGCTTGCCTGAAATGGTTTCGGTGCGACATTGAGACAATCTTCTTGCATACTGTCCGCGACACCCTGCAATATGTTGATGTCAATCACAAAAAAAACATTGAATATGCAATACATATACTGCATTTTTTATGCAGAAGTCGGTATAGAAGTTGAGCTAAAAAGCAAACCTGGAACTTTTCCAAATCATGAAAGTAATTTCGCATGGTGAAGCCGCCGGATGCATCTTTCCTAAAGTGGCAGAAAATGTGGTGCGCATTAACAGCATTAGTTACAATGAAGAAATAATAAGGATACAAGTTGCAAACATAATCGTTTCGTATATATACATACACATCCACGAAAAATCCTGCATCTGAGAGACACTTAACATTAATTTCTTCATTAAAGTTTTCTGCAAAGTAATCACAATGTATGAGAGCTGCCAATCCACCAGCAGAGCAACCTGAAAGAAGAGCCTGCATAATCTGTATTGTTTAATCTATGCGCCAGAAATGCAAATGCTTTTACCAAATGGAAGGATAATGTTCGGTAAGATTAGTACTGTATATGTTTTCAGGAACAAACCTGTTTAGCTTTATCCATCCCTAATGAAAGGAGTTCTTCATTAATTGATTCCCATATGAGCTGCCCTCTGAAGAAGAGTTTTGTTGTTTTCTACACATATAACTACTCATGAGTACCTTCCGCCATACATGAATATCGATTTGGACAGTGCATAATGAGTAAGACACTACAAAGTTTTGAGTGTTATCACCTCTTGCTCACTGTTGGGATTCCCAGTAAATGATGCACCATCACAGTAACGGATCATTACTTTGTTCCAGTTATAGAAATCTAAAGAATAGAAAAAGTAATCACGTCTAAGAAAATCAAAATGTTCAGAAGTATAACAAGATATCAGAGCTAGCTAGCTAAGCAATACTGTGCAACGTGAAACACGAAAGGAATGGCAAGTACCGAAACAATGTTTTACCAGGATTTTCTGACTTTTTGTTACTCAGAATGCCACTAAAAGGAGCTTTCTCCATGAACTTTGATGATCCTAACGGACTTAGCGCCCGTTTAGAACATGACTCTACTGTATTACACCAGCCACCACCCTTCAAAACAAAAAAAAACAGCCATGAATTACAAACACAACAAATAGCAAACTGCTCGATGAAGAGACTACGGGTAGTCCCTCACAAAGGCAGTTATGCGAGGACAATATCGATGTTAGAGACGGACCCTTGGGTCCGTATTAACGTACGTATCACTAGAAATCCACAATGTAAAGAGTGATGGAGTTATGTACCTCAAAATGTACAAGCCAATTCTCAGCGCCAGAATCGAAACCTTTGCTGAAATGATACCCAGGTGCACTTCCATCTAAACAAACTGATTCCCACATCCAAATACACAAAAAAAAGTTTTGAGCATCAAATACTCCATTTGATTACCAAAGTCACAAAATTAACTGATAATATTAGGAATTTCTTAAAATGGTGAAAATTAAATGGGGTAGCCTTAGAATTAATGTTATTTAGCAGCCAGGTTGAACTGACTCTCGCTAAATTTAGCAAATGCCAAGTAAAATAACAAATTGGCAATCATATTGTCCCAAAGAAAACAGTTCACATTTCCTATCAGAACTAAAATACGGCAAATTTTGTTCCAATTTTGTTTCTTAATCAGCCAATCCTACAACGTGTTGTTCCAAACAATTGTAATTCTAGTTGGTTACCAAAAATCTGTTGTTTGAGTTCCCAGGGACGAAGAGAATGAAACAAAAGAATGTGAGAAGCACAAATAAACCGTACTTTTAATTTAGAAATTGATATGCAAAAATAAAAACTGCAAGGAAATAATTAAAAAAAAGAATTACCTGCGCCTAATGCCGTAGCATTTTTCAACAAGATCAAATCAACCATCTGAGGAACGCTGGATGGTGTCGACGGGGTTGACGGGGTTGATGGGGTCGATGTGCTCGATGGTTCTTTAGTTGAAGAAGCTGCAGCAGTTTGCTGATCCTTTTGCTGGTCTTTCTTGCCACCACTTATTACATAAATGCCTATACAGACCACAACTACAACAAACAAGAGTCTCACACCATTGCGTATATAATCTTTTTTTGTATATCCACTGCTCTCCAAATCCTGGATTTCTACCTTTTCATACTTTTCCATTATAAGATCAATGGAAAAGAATTTAATTTGATATACTAATCCTGGATTTGGTATTATTATTTTTTTGATGAAGCTATTATTGCTTGCAAAATGTGGAGCAGAAAAAAAGGATTTATATGGAAGAGAAATATGACAGACTATTACAGCTAAATGATTAACAAATTAAACAGTGTAATTACTAATGAACTTAACTAATTTTGCATATCTTGTATTAGTTGTAACTAAACAGAATTAGGATGATGGCAGGGGTCTGCCTTTATCCATATGCGAACCAATGACTCCATTACAGGCAAACAAGAATATTTAACCCTTCAAAAAAAAAAAACATGTGTCTCAAATCTTAATCACAACCGTCTATAATGGATACTGCGGTCAGAAATTATGGTCAGGCATAGGAAGCGTCTGAGCCGTTAAAACACATTCTAGAAAACAAATCAACGAATGTAGTGAAACCCTATACTAAGCGGGCAGATCTCTGAGCCTATAAGAGGAACAGTTCAATCTTCCATTTCTCTATTCCTCACTTATCTGTGCAGCCAAGGGAAATAAAAACCAAACCCTAGCCCTACATCTTTAGCAGACAACATAGATCTTTCTCATGTTCTTCTTTATGATCCATCATCAATGGAAGCAAAAATCTCAATCGTCAACAACAATTTTCCCTCACAATGAGATTTCCTCTCAAAAAACTAAGATTTATAGCCTTCTGTTTCGTCTGTTGTTCCTCGAGACGGCATGTATCACCTCAGCAGGAATGTATTTGAAGATACCCAACCTTCCATTATACTGGAAACAATGACGGAAGATTATAAGAGACTACTCCGATCCTTTCATTATTTTATATTCAAATGGTATGTAGTCACCGTGTAATTAAGAAGCATGTAACATTGTAACGGATCGGATATTTTTGATATATGAATATATTTTCTTTTGCTAATTACTGATTCTTTTCTATCTTTTCAATCTTTGGTTTTACTCAATGGAGAGGTTATACAGCGGCTGATTTACTCTAGTGGTAACTGGTAAACCAGTAAAAAAAAAAAAAAAAGAGCACTGCCCCCCTACTTCACAGAGAGATCTGTCCTTTGAAATCTTGGTTCAGGGGCATATGCCCACCCTGAATTAGACCTCATCATTTTGCATTTTGTTTACGGACATGACTTATTGTTTTAATACTTGTTAATTATGATCTGTTACTCATGTAATTGCTGTAGTATTATGGTTCAGTTTATCCAGACAATGTGTTTATGAGATTATGGTGTTGCAGAAGAGATCACGTTGCTGATTGTCAGATTCAATGGGGGGAAATTGCTTACATACAGTATTGCTAATTATGTGGTGAGAGCTAGCTAGTTGCGCAGAGACAGATAATGTAAATAACATGAATGAACTTGTAAAAGTTGTGAAGATGGAGAGTGATTTGTTTATGGAGAATCCAACTAATGGATAGATACACTGGTTAACAATTGTAAAATTACATCGACTGCTAAGCGCGCTGCTAGTTTCTGCAACCGGAACACTAACGCATTCCCAATCTCTCTGATCTTAGACGACAATGAAAAACGCAACGAGCCTTCTGACAAGTTGTGTTGTGCCAGATGAGTAGTGACTTCTGTACCTTTAATTACTTGGATCTTCACCCCTTGGCGCCTTCCGTAACCAGTCAATAGAATCTCTGATTTATGATGAGAGAAAAGAAATTGAGTTAACTAATAGTCAAGAAATTTAAAAGGCAGGAGCACAATGAGATAAAATTAAACAGTTTAGGGATTATAAACTCTCACACTTCTGTCATAGTCAACTTTAGGAATGTGGGATATCTTATAGGATTCTTCTCCTCCTTCTTTGCATCTATCTTCCAGGACTTGACAATCAGCAATGTGCAGCAATCGTAGTGAGGTGAGGCGTTGCATCTGCTTATGGGAAGGCAGATACTTGAGATTTCCACACTTGCGAACTCCCAACAGTCTAAGAGAAGCAAAGTTACCAACCCACTCTGGCAAGGCCACCAGAGATTGAAATTCCCATATGCGTAGATCTTGTAAGGAAGTGACGTATTGAAGATCATCTGGAAGACATTGGAGTTTAGGCCATCCTGCAATAATTATGCTACTAAGTGATGGAAAATAATCACCAATTACAGTTCCTTGTTCATCAACCATGGCGGCAGGAAATGGAAAGGAGTCCAGCTCTTCTGACAGTGGACCTATTGTCAGATATTCAAGTTTGGGAAGATGTTGTATACAACTTGGGACACACTTCTGACTTTTAGTGCAATTTAACATATTTAACGCCCGTAGAGAACTGAATCCTTGTAATTGTAGCCAACAGTTAAAAGCAGGGCAATCATTGAATTTCAATGTGTCGAGACAAGTGTTGGGAATTACCACTTGATTTTCAAATTTGTTTTCTTCTTCCTTCCCCTCGTTCGGAATGAAGCCTTCAAACTTTTCACAGTTCCAAAGTTGAAGATCAGTAAGAATGTTATTTCCTCTAAGCAATGCATACGGAAGAAATATAAGTTCTCTGCAATCTGCAATATAGATGGAGCCGAGAGATGACAGATTGGTTTCAACCAAAGAACTAAGTGGTTCTCCATTAGAATCCCTATATTTCAACTTATTCAGAGATTGAAATCGAGTTGGCATGGATCTTAAGTTGGGGCATCCGCATATGTTCAACCGTTCAAGGCGAGGAAAACTTGAATAAGAACAAGAAGATGATGAAACATGACCTGACCAGTCTACTAGATGAGGCATATCAACTATAGAGAGTTCTTCCAAAGATGGGAAAGAAGTTACATCGCCATTGCTACTGCCATAAAACTCACTTTTAATACTTTGCACAGCCTCAAAACCCTCTATTTCTAAAACCTTTAGAGAAGGAAGTAACCCGAGGGGGGGAAGGTATTCGCATTTTTTGCAATTTTCTAGAACCACGTGAACCAAATTAGGAAGGAAAGCATCTAGACTCATCGTCCAGTTGGGGAATTCCGAACCGGTGTACTCATGGATTCCCAATCTCTTAAGATTTTGATGAGGTTGGAGGCCTTCTAACACTTCGAAATCATTGCTACGATTTTCATTACTCCCCCTCCAATGTAGTTCCAACTTAAAAATAAATTGTTTCTGGTTTATACCTCCTTCCATGGCATCTATTTTGTCACTTACATGTTCAAGATTATGAATCTGTAATTTACCTCTAAGGAGATTTAGATCTCTCAACTCTTGAATACCAAACCCGTCGGCTTTATTTCCTACAACAAATATTGGCAAATACCGGAGGGAGCTTAAAGTTCTTACCTTTCTTGGCATTGGAGGTAACCACCCATCATCATCTTCTCTAGATTTGCCGAATATAAGGTTTCTCAAATTGATTAGTTTGCCCATGTCTCGAGGAAGATCTTTAAGCTTGTAACACCTCTTGAAAATCAGAGTCTGCAAATTGTAGAGAGTGGTGAAAGACTTTGGTAATTTTTCTATGCTAGAATCTGAGAGATTGAGGTACCGTAAATGCTTTAACCCGCCGATTGATGGTGGCAACTCCCTGACTGCACTGCCGCTCAAGTCCAGCACACGAACGTATTTGAAATTCTTGCAAATCTGCAATCCATATGTATCATCAATGAACCTTGGTGGGGTTTTATTCCAATTATATGGATCATAGATAAACCGTGGTGTTGTAGAAATGAGCTTCCGCAGTTTCCTTATCTTAGACAATGCATGAGGGAATGATGCGAACTCATCCCCAAGTACCAAATTGACACGGTGAAGTCGGCTGAATTCTTCATCTTTTATCTTGTTAATATTTTTGATTGTGCATTCAGTCTTCGCAACAGATTGGGCAAGATCATGTACAAGGTCATGCATCTTGTAACATGACTTCAAAGATCCTTCTTCGTTATATGTTTCGGCTTCTTCCAGGAATGAATTACTCACCAACCTATGAAAATATTCATTACCCACATTCTCCATTTCTATGTTTGGTCTTGAAGAACTAAGAAACCCTTCTGCCATCCAAAGCCAGATGACATTTTTTCTCTTCATAATGTGATCTTTAGGAAACAGAGAACAATATGTATAACATTGTTTTAAAGGCGCTTCAAGATGATCATAGCTCAACTTGAGTACCTTCACAATCTTGGCTTCTCCTTCCGGGAGTTCCCAGATCTCACTGTTTTCAATTGTTAGCCACTCATGCTCGTCCCTTTTGGAGTACATAAGACTACCAAGAATTTTGGTAGCTAATGGTACTCCCTTGCACTTCCTGGCGATGTTCTTTCCGATCTTGATTAAATTTGTGGTCTTCCCTGCTCCTGTTGGACCAAATGCTATTTTCTCCAACATCGTCCAACAATCATCCTCATCCAATCCAGCCAAAGTATACCTGTATAAAGAACCCGTTGTCATCGAAGCAACTTCATTACTCCGTGTAGTTATGATGACTTTGCTGCCTTGAGAGCTAATAAACAACAAAGTGCTCAACATAGTGTCCCACTCATTCTGCTCATCATTCCACATATCATCGAGCACGATCAAATATCTGTTATCTTTCAGTTTTGTTCTGAGGATATTAACTATGACATCCAAGTTTGAATGTTCTTCCTTTTTTCCATTGATAGATTCCAACAGCTGATGAAACACTTGCTTTGGGTTTGATTTGTCAGATACACATACCCAAACTTTTTTCTCGAAATGCCGCTTTAAGACAGCATCACCATAGACAAGTTGAGCAAGTGTAGTTTTGCCGACACCTCCCATGCCAACAATAACAACAATACGATAGATTTGTTGATTGGCAGAGCTATCCATCAACAATTCTATTATTCTTGACTTGTCATTTTCTCTTCCAACAATCACCGAATCATCTACTAGAAGGGAGTGGGTTTCTCTGTTTATGATATTCATGTTATTAGAAATCCCAATAACATCAAAACTAAACGCATCTTTATCTCTTGAAATTTGATCCAATGTCTGGTTTAAATCTTTAATCTTGTGAGCCATCTTCATACGGAAAGCAATGGGATTCGAGATGGAAAAGAAGTTTTTCACCTTGTTATGGAAACGATCTTGAATTTCCAATTTACGCCTTAGAGCTTCATATGCAAATTCATCCAGTATGTCTTCCGCTTCGTAGACCACATCTTTGAGATTTTCTAGCCAAAACTTGACCGTCTCTTGTTCTACCTGTTGCCTCTCTGCATCAATTAATACAGCTTGAATATTGCGTAAAGTTGTTTCAAGTTTGTGCATACCATCTTTGACACCCCAGAGAAGAGAAATCTCATCCGAAGTGAAAGAAATCAGTTTGCCGAGCAAGGCTTCAGTTACAGCGCTAACAATTACTTCAGCCATTAATTTGTTAGGGGAATTTTCTAAATGAAGGAAAGAAATCGTCTCTCTCTCTATCTCTAGCTCTTTAGAACACAGAGATTGTGTACAAAGGATAGATTAAGATGAATTGTATCAATAGAAACCAGAAGTTCTGACGAAGATTAAAGTAAAAGAAAGGATCGATTCATATTGTTTGGCCTTGGGATAGCACAAAGGATAGATTCTTTTACTTTACTTTAATTTATAAAGTAAAAGTGATGAGAATCGTAGCAAAAGTGGCAGCCATGACTAATTTGGAAAAGGGGAATGGGAAAATGACAACACAAGTTATAGGGACGAGGACTAGCAGGAAAATATGGTAGTCAAATTTATCATTGATGAGAGGAATATTTACAGTTCATGTAAGCTGATGTATGCGACATCTACACCACAAGTTATCAAATTCTTTGAATTTCAAAATAACTTACTTTCTTGACTTCACATGTACACTAAGAATAAAATCAATATTTAGCTTAGGATTTCACGTTACTGTTACACCCACCACAACAATCTCATAGAGTTTTCTAGGAGTTTATCATACAATAGTTTAGCCATACTATACCTGATTTTTTTGGGAGCTGTGGTAATTAAATGGGGACTGCTGTCCTCGGAAAGTCGTCACAGTAAAAGGAAAAAACCAGACGACTTTCTGAGGACCATAGTCCCCTTTAAACAGTGCAGTCCCTAAAAAAACAGGATACTATAACTGAGCTTGTATCTTTTAATTTTTTTCGCAACCCCTTTCATAGTCTCGGTGCTGGATTGCTTTTCTATGTAAATTTGCTCTTTAAAATATGCCGAAGGTCCTCCTAGTTATGATACGAATTTCATACATGGAATCAAAATCCACCCGATCTTGCCACAAATATGGCTTTGAGACCATAACATCTCCCGAGGAATAATCCAAGCTTGAATACATTCACGTGTATCAAAACACATCACAAATACGCGTGAGCCGTTGAATCGAAATAGTGAAAGGAAATCAACGACTATAAATGAACCCTACATTAACGGGCTGATCTCTAGGCTTTATAAGAAGAAGAGCTGTCTTCCCTTTTTCTCTGTCTTCCTCCCTCATTTCATTTGTGTAGTAAAGTTCCAAAACCCTAACCCTAAGAAATTCACAGATCTGTCTTCAGTGGAAATAAAAACATCAATAATCAACTGTTTGTCCTCACAATGAGTTTTTCTCTCACAAAACTACGATTTTGTGGGTCGAATTTACCACCAGCTTTTCAGATCCCTTTCTACATGGGAAAAAGTCTTTGAAAGAGAATAGTTGGTTTCTTCTTGATTTGCGATTTTCTTAGCTATATTTTCTCTTAATCTCCTGTCTTGTTGCAGAAAGATTAGAAGCAGTTGTTATGGTGATGCTAAATGAGGATTTTCTTATTGGCACGACCTCTTTCACCGGAAAATGTGTCTGTATACTAGATAACTGTGTCGTTTTTCTTGGGAGTGAAAATTCATTTTATGTATTCGTTAATCCATTTTGGCTAGTCTTCTTCTCGTTACTCAAGATCCTTTGAAAATAAATGTTTTATTTGATTTTGATTTTGTATGTGTAAAGTAGGTGAATAAGTAATACTAATATCATTATGAAAAACTAATTTAAGTTGTTATTTGCTTGCATCCATGGCTTGGCCTCGCCTTAGAATAGTTTCATTGGTTACTACTTATATGCATTTCGCACTCTGAGTATGAACAGACTGAGAGTGGCACCACCCCACCACCAATGGGTGATAAACAATATTGGCTTCAAATAAAATACATGAGTTTCGAATTCCTGATATGGATTATGTGAAGGCTTCGGTTAAAGATTATCTGCTTACGCTAGCCCAACTGCGAGAAACAGCAACACCAAGTGTTCTGGTAAGAATTATAAAGTTGTTTATTTTTCATACAGAGTGGAAGTTAGTAAATTTGAACAAGATTTTGATACTAAAAATGGAGCATATAATGGAATAACAAGAAATGGTGTATCATAATCTTGGATCGATAGACTCCATAGAATGCGTTGCATACAGGGAGCGGATGATGTTTGTTGCGTGAAGTGCATCGACGGAGTCCCATATATTACGCTCGGACTGTCTTGTGAGACGGTTATCAACCTCTTCCCGTTGTGTCCTGGTTGCCAAAAATGAAAATTGAATCTCCATCAAGTCGCTTAAAAACAAAGATTATCAAGATTGTTTCTGATAGTTTACCAATTTAATTAAAGAAAAAACACTGGAATACAATCGGTGTTGACTCTTCTTTTAGGTTTAGCTGAACTGATTTCTTGTAGGCACATTTTCCTTGAGGCATTTCCATATGAAGAGCTTAATTCTTTGA
>JAJJMA010010805.1:0-11982 GCA_023529015.1 Papaver nudicaule | reverse complement strand
CCACCATGAATGGTTCATTCAACAAAGGTTATATCCTACATATGACTCTCGAAGCTATCACCACCTCAATAATCATATTGTGCTACTTATGAATAGGTTCTTCAACTATTTCGTATCTCCAAACCTAGTTCTAGCAATAGATAATAACAAAATCTAACTCAATTGTCCACTTGAATCAAAAGATGTTCTATCTTAGTGTAATACATCAATCATACACTCAACCACATAGTAGAATAGAATCGATAATGAATATGAATAAGTTTAACTACTTAATTAAGCAAATAGCATGTCTTGCAATTAAAAGACTACATCCTTAACCAATAAAAAGAAATTAGCTACTCATGTTCTTATTGAAATCCATAGAAAATAATAATAAAGTGCTAGAAATCATAAAAACCCGTCGTCCCGACGCTCCAATCTTTCTCCCAAGGTTCCACCTCGAAAATCGTGCCAAACCCTAGCTTTTCCTCCTGCCTCGGGAAACGTGCACAGTAGCTTTCTCCCAAGTCTGTGCGTCTGTGCGTCCTCAGAAACTCTCTGACTTGCGTGAGCTCCTCCCTTTTTATATCTAACGCCCTAACTCACAGAAACCACAATTTCCTAATCCAAACCCAATTGAAATTGACTGAGCCCACTAACAACAACCAAGCCCAACTGAATTAAACCCGTCGGTCACATAAAACTGACAGAATCATGTCTCTGCCAGCACGTGTTCTGCGTCTTCGTCTCCCTCTTTCTGGTACGTGTGTGAGTCGCACACTTCCTCCGTCATCATCCTTCCGTCATCAACCAGAAACCCGACGACAATATCATCACAGAAACTCCAGAACTCTTCCATCTTCAAAATCCGAGAGAAACCCATGAACTAATTCATTGAAACTTCCCTATATCAGCCAGAAATCCCCCAATCAGTCTCATCAATCTCAACAGCACTCGTCGTCAGCAGCAGCGACAGTCCGTTAATGGCAGTCCATTACCATCTTCCTCTTTCAATTTGTAACAACTCCCACACAGAATCTAACCCTGTCTTGATTGTATTCTGGCTCCTGGAGGGAATCCTTGATCTCGAATGAACTTGCCTGTTACGCTACTTATCGGGTTTGAACTGAACTGGAATTGGACCTCCGTTCAGAAATTGGACCTATGAAATTGGCCCTGTCTTCAGAGATTGGACCTATTATAAGGTGTCTCTTATCGTGTGAAGGGGGTTGGATATAGCCGACCAGCCCTTTCCATATTGTATGCCCTAAACTTAATTCTGCCAAAGCCTCCAATGACTCCTGTTTGCGACACCTTTGAGCTTCTAACTTCTAGTGTTCAAATACCACAAACTTCATATGACTCCAAGTTGTGAATTGAATTGTTTTTGCTTCATTTTATTAAATATGATTTCAAAATACCTGCAAAAATAGAAAATGGTTAAAATAAACAATGTATGAGGCTTAAGTCGACTAAAGTGTATCATTTAGGTACTCTTGAATAGGTGTTTTGCACACCTATCACACATGGCTTTGATCTGGCTGCTGGAGCACAAAAGTCATAAGATAAATGTCAACCGGAGCACAAAAGCTTTTTCTGTAAGTGTCAAAAATCCCTAGGCAAAATTAAGGGCCCAGATTAAGTCAAGATTGTCAGAGCTGAGAAGATGGAAAAGAAGACGTACCTGACTTCACGGCATGCGAAGCAAGACGTGTCACTCTTTGGGTGGAACACCACAAAGGTACCAAAGACACGTGGAGCGGGGAACTTTGGCTACAGCACTGCCCGATGCCTCGAGCGGGTAAAGCAGAAATATTGGGACAGCTCATACCCTATCCTAGGCTAGAGAGGGGCACGTGTCAACCATGCAAGATTGACTACCCGATGCCTTGAGCGGGAAAAGTAAAGATGGTGGAAGACAGTTCATGCCCTAAGCTGTACTAGGGAGACACGTGTCAATCATGCAAGGCTAATGACCCCGATGGTATCAGCAGGCATAAAAAAGGAAGTGTTGGACAGCACATGATTTAGGCGAGACTAGGGGTGTACGTGGCAGCCATGCACTAGTATGGGCATCAGCGGGAGCAAGATAAATATTTCATCACTAAGGAAACTGCCCGGGGGTACAAATAGCAGCTCAAAAACCAAGGGGACATGTGTATATCCCTGGTGGGACCCTCTAGGAGCTTATAAATAGGAGGCTCCATCCATTGGAGCAAAGGTAACCAATCTGAGAGAGTTCTAGGAGAGAGAGTGAGATTTGTTATCTAGTGGTTTATCCCCTGTGTATCAGTAATCTCTTCTAATCTTTTGTAACTTTTAAAGAACATAGTGAAAAACCTCCTAGATAGGAATCGAGGATGTAAAGCACATTCATGTGCTGAACCTCGTAAAAATCTCTTGTGTTATTTATTTCTTTATGATCTGAACGCACCATCAATATACTACACATGCAGTAAACATCCTCCTTGATATACTATAAGAACTAAGTGTGTTAGCAACCCTGGGATCTCACGTCGGATTTTTGGTTGTTACAATGGCACTAGAAACAAAGACTGAGTAAAGAATTTATTCTTCCTAGTGACGAAATAATGCTCTCAGCCTGATTCACTTCATGGAGTTCTTGATCTATGAAGCTAGCGATGTGTGGAATCATGTCATAAGAAGGCGGAAACTAACAACCCATCTTTTATTTCCTTGATTATACTACTTTTTTGCAGAAAAAATACAGTGACGATAACTGGACATGGAGAAAGCAAAGGAAACACCAAAAGCAGGACCTGTTCTCCCAAAACATGCGCAGGAGGTAGCCTCAGCAAAACCACCACCACTTCAACCTACCAAGGACACATCTGCTAAGGAAGTGATTGGCAAAGGCACATCAAATGTCGAAATATCAGTTGTTGGAGTCTCTCAGCGAAAAACCCGATCCCAACCAAACAAAGAGAAAGATTCACCCGACAACCGGAACGGAGACGTGCAGAGCCATATGACTAGAGGAGTGGAAGCCCTTGAAGTAGCAGCAATTTCAGCAGCTGAGAAGGAAGCCAGGAGTGACAAGCTCAAACAAATAGAGAAAACCGCAGAATCCGCCGTGAAAGCAGCCCATCAGTTGTATGGAATCCCGACAGGTAATACCCTCAGTACTCAGCCGAGGATGACCGCCTTCCCAACTACAGGATTCCAGGAGATATTCATGGATAAAAGACGCCAGCTGGAAGAAATAGCAGCATCAACCATTCAGGAAGGAGCAGGAACAACACGCGCGAAAATCCTAAACCCGATCAACGGATCAGGAAGCGGAGAAAGGCATAACCCCGACAATGGAGGATCCAACGATTTTCAGCGGGACACCAACGAAAAAACGATGCAGACAGAAAATCAAAGCAAGGATTATGCCGAAGCATTGAAGATACTAGCCCGAGAAAATCTGAAATTTAAAGCCAAGGTCACCCAGCTCACCGCAGTGATACCACTGGAGGACGAAGCAAACTCACAGGCGGAGCAAAGACGAACCCGGGGAAAAGAGCCATAGCAGTACCGGGGCATCGGGGAAACAGTTTTCAGAAACCCAAGCCAGGTTGGTGATTCTGAAGGTTCAACATATGTACCCGGCAAAAGTCAATCCGAGTGGACACGCTCCGAATCAAAAAAAGCCCGTGCACAGTAACAGGGAGGACATACGTGGAGAGCTGAATTGGATGCGGGAGCAACACACCCAGTTGATGGAACAAATGCACGCACTCAGGAGCAGTCAAAGCCAAGGCAGACTGGAGGAAGCAATAAGGGGAGCCAGTATTACACCATTCGCACCAATTATCACAAGAGGAGAAATCCACCCTAAATGCACACTTCCCCCTTTCGAATGTTTCGATGGAAGCAGGGATCCAACAACTCACCTGAAGTATTACACCAGGACCTTAGCCAAATGGGAGTTTGATGAAATTGTGATGTGCAATTCTTCCCATCAAGCCTTAAAGGCTCTGCATTACAATGGTTCGATAATATCCCCGCCAACTCCATCCATTCTTTCGTCCAATTAAGCGGGCGCTTTGTAGAAACATACATGTACAATATTGCCACAAAGGTGGAAATGGAGAAGCTGTTCGTACTTGACATGAAGCACAAAGAAAGTACCAGAGACTACACCGACAGATGGAATCGGCTATGCCTGGCTATCGGAAATGTACCCATGAAGTAGCAATCGGGACTTACAAGAGCGGGTTGCCAAGAGGATCTTTGTTATTTACTGAGCTCCAACTAAGACACCCGGCCACTGTCGCAGATCTTCGGCTAGTGAAGCAGCGGTACATTCGACTTAAGGAAATTCAGAAGGACAACCCAAAGGGTCATAACCGGGGATCCGAATCAGGGCAAAGAACAAACTCAATGGAACCCGCTCCACCAACAACATCGAACGAGGCTAAGCAAGCAGGGGCACACCCGCCTAGATCCCGATCCGATCAGCAACCAAATGATAGACGCTCCAGGACTTGGAATGACAAAAGGGAAGATAAGAAACCAAGGTTCGAGGATAGGGCCTTCTTCATATTAAACAAGCCAGAGGCACAAATCCTGCGGGAAATCCAAGGGAGACCAGACTTTCGTTGGCCATGGTCCAAAGGGAAGCAGCCCTAAGGATATGAAAGCTCGTCAGAGTATTGTGATTATTATTCCTACTACGAGCATACCACCGCAAGTTGCAGAGGCCTAAAACTTCAAATACAAAAGTTGTTGGACGCAGGACAGATCCAGGAATACCTATTACTGCCTCCGCCACCTCCCCACAATAAGACAGTGCAGCGTCCTAGTAATGCTAAACTAGTAAACACCATCACACATTCCGAGTGGCATCCCCCGGGTCTAGTGAACGACATCAACATGAGGTGCAAAGAATAGTGGATAGTCACGAAGTATTTAAAGTTGATGGGGTAGTCATGGACCAACAGTGGGAAGATTGGATGGAAACCCCGCTCACATTCTCGGGAAAGGACGTTGATCAGGAAGTAGAAACTCATAACGACCCGCTCGTACTAACATTACCAGTGGGGAGAATCGGAAGCGTAGCACCGGGAAATCCAGAATGGAATATCACCAGAATCCTCATGGATAGCGGGAGTTCACTGAACGTACTGTACTATGAAGCATTCAAGAAAATGGAACTCTCTGATGATCTGCTCATGACATCACCTTACACGATTTACGGGTTCAACGTCAAGGCCAAAAGGAGACATCACCTTAGCTGTAAGAGCGGGACCCATAGTCCTGAACACACTTTTTAGTGTCTTGGACGCGCCCTCTCCGTACAATGCCATCATAGGCCGGCACTGGGTGCACAGATTACGGGGAACAACTTCATCATACCACCAACACCTCAGACTCCCAACCCCAAGAGAGAAATGAAAATCAAAGGAGACCAAATGTTGGCCAGAGATTGTCAAGCCATGGAAGTCAGCTTGAATGAAGAAAGGATGACAAATATGCTCAACCAAAGGAAGGGGAGAAATGCGGAGCAAGAAGCCAAGAAGCTAGAGCAATACCTAATACATACAGCGGGGGAAAGTCTAGCAGATGTACCTTCTGAAGCAATGACCACTGGAGTCAGCACTTCAGAGCCCATGGAGACTACCAAATAAGAATTAAAGAAGGTTCCCGTGTTGGGAACCCCAAAACCAACGTTCTCGGCGTTGGAAGAAACCAAAGAAGTAAATATAGGTACTCTAGAGGACCCGAAGATGATCAAGATAGGTACATTGCTTGAAACAGAACAAGAGCATGAGCTACACCAGCTCCTAATAGAATACAAAGATGTGTTTGCCTGGAAAATGAGCTACATGTCAGGAATTGATCATAAATTATCCTGCCACAAGCTTGCCATCAAACCAGGGAACGTATCTTACAGGCAAAGACAACGAAAGATTGCTCCAGAATATCACGAGGCAGTGGAAAGGGAACACAAAAAACTATTGGACGCCGGATTCATTAGGCGGGTCAAATAACCCACGTGGATCTCAAACATGGTAATTGTCCCAAAAAAGAACGGAGGCGTACGGATCTGCATAGATTTCACCCACCTCAACAAGGCTTGCCCCAAGGATAGTTACCCTCTGCCCAGCATAGACCAGTTGGTGGATGCCACAGCGGGACACAAACTCATGTCCTTCATGGACGAGTATTCCGGCTACAACCAAATCTCGCTCGCAGAGGAAGATCAATAACATACAACATTCTTCACACCACGGGGATTATACTGTTACACGAGAATGTCGTTCGGATTGAGAAATGCGGGGACAACATATCAAAGTTTAGTGGATGCAATCTTCAAGGAGTACATAGGGCACAACCTGGAAGTTTATGAAGACGATATACTAGTGAAAAGCAAGCTCGCCCAGAATCATTTAAGTGACTAGCGGGAAATCTTCAACGTAATGCGGGAACACAACATGAAAGTGAACCCCGAGAAGTGTACCTTTGGCGTGACATCGGGGAAATTTCTGGGGTACTTGGTCACGAAGCGGGGAATATAAGTAGATCCGGCAAAGATCCAGGACATTACAGAAATGCCCTCACCCAGAAGTTTGTAGGAAGTCCGAAAGTTGAACGGGAGTCTAGCAGCACTAAGCAGATTCATCGGCCGATCCAGTGACAAATGCAAACACTTCTTCGATACACTCAAGAAATAAAGCAAATTTACTTGGACAGAATTGTGAGCGGGCATTCCAAAAAATTAAAGAATACTTGGCTACCATACCCATCCTGCAAAAGCCGGAACCAGGCGAGGTGCTTACGTTGTACATTGTAGCCACAGACAATGCAGTCAGTGCAGTGCTCGCACCCAAGGAAAGACAGAGCAGCCCATCTACTACATCAGCAAAACACTCAACACCGCAGAAAGAAGGTACACAAAAATCGAACAGTTAATACTAGCCCTGGTATTCGCCACCCAAAAGCTCAGAACATACTTCCTGCCTCATTACGTTCAAGTACCAACAAAATCCCCGCTGGAGGTTGTGCTCAAAAGCCCCGAGAAGGTGGGGAGAATATCAAAGTGGAGTGCACGGATCGAGCAATTCGACATAATCTTTGAACCAAGAACATCTCAGAAATCCCAAGTCCTCGCTGACTTCTTAGCAGATCTCCCCGTCACTGGCGAAGCAGAGGTTGACGACATCCCAGAAATAGAGGTTGGCAAAGATGACCCAGAGAGTATCATCTCACCCTCAAATTCAAGAAGATGGGAAGTGTTCGTAGACGGGTCATCCAATAGTGATGGAGCGGGAATCAGGATCATTACCGAGGATCGCCCGATACACGCCTTCAGATTGGAATTCGAAAGTCACACCAACAACGTTGTAGAATATGAAGCGGTAATCCATGCCTTGAGACTCATCCTGAAGTTAGGAATCAAGGACGTCCGGCTTACAAGTGACTCACAGCTGGTAGTCAGGCAAATAGAGTTGCAATACCAGACTTTGGACGAGAACCTATCAGCTTACATGTGTTTGGCACAACATTTAGCATCTCAAATAGGCAACAACACTTTCAGGCATATCTGCAGGAAAGACAACATGCATGTTGATGCCCTCGCCTTCATTTCGTCCATGCTGAGAGACAAATCGACCACCTCAATCAAGATAGGGCGTGCCTACGAACCATCAGTACAGTTGAAACAAACGTTGTTCATCCATGAAAATGCAGAAGACTTTGAAGATGACGCGGATGCAGAAATTCCCCTAGAAGAAATTCCCGACGAAGAAGAAAGGCCTGACACTCCTGGACCTGAACCCGTCGATTGGCGGGTACCTATCCACCTATATCTTGAAAAGGGGACGTTGCCAACAGAAGACAAGGAAGCAAGAAAAATAGTGTCGCGCTCTGACACTTACCAACTGAGAGACGCGGTACTGTATAAGCAATCATTTCTAGGACCGCTGTTACGATGCTTGACCAGAACTGAAGGGCATCAGATATTGCTAGCCATCCACTACGGGGACGCGGGAACCATAGTGGGCGACGGTCTTTGGCGCTGAAGGCTAAAACTCAGGGTTACTATTGGCCTACCACGAACAAAGACGTCGCTGACATGTCTAGACGATGTGACAAATGCCAGAGATTTGGGAAGAAAATCAAAGCCCCGCCCACCGAATTGAATTCAGTCATCAGCCCATGGCCTTTCGTTAAATGGGGAATTGATATCGTAGGACCCCTAGCAGTGGGAACCTGCAAACGGAAATGGTTAATTGTTGCAACAGGTTATTTTACGAAATGGGTGGAAGCGAAAGCAACAGCCAGAATCAGAGACGTGGACATCTTCAAATTTGTGTTTGAAAACATCATCTGCAGATTCGGCATACCAGCCTTTATCGTTTCTGACAATGGTGCACAATTATCAGGGGCAAAATTCGATCACCTACTTCAAACATTCCACATACAAAAAAACAAGTCTACCCCAATTTACCCGCAATGCAACGGACAGGTGGAGGCTACCAATAAGACGATCGCCATGAACCTCAAGAAAACACTTAATGGATACAAGCAAAGATGGTGTGAACAATTGCACAACGTACTATGGGCATATATACCGCACTACAAGAAGGGAACCAACCGGGGAATCTCCTTTCCTGCTGACCTTTGGGGCAGAAGCGGTCATCCCAACAGAAGCCATTCTCCCTACTACCAAGACTGAAGCCTGGGAAAAAATGCTCAACACAGACCTAATGTTGGAAAGCTAGATGATCTCGAGGAAAGAAGATAATGTGCACTTCAAAGAATGGAGAACTACCAGAGGCGGATAGCAAGAGAGTACAAAAAAAAAGTCAGGCAGAGAAACTTCACTAAGGGGCAATACGTACTGCGACAGATTCCACCCTACCAAAAAGACAAGTCCCAGGGAAAGTTTGCACCCACCTGGGGCGGGCTTTACAGTATCCATGATATAGCGGGAAAAGGTTCATATCATCTCAAGAATCTCAAAGGGGAAATATTGCGCCACCCGTGGAACGCAATATACTTGAAGTCTTACCACATCTGATCCTCGGAATAGGCGGCGTGCATGTACATAGAAAAAAAATAAAATAATAATAATAATAATTTGGCAACAATCCAATTGCCCCCAATCTGGCAACAATCCAATTGCCTAAGGATCCTCTCCCAGCCCTGGTCCAGGTGTTTAAAGGAGTTGAATCCGCAACATTCAGGTAGCCTAGTCTTTGATACCCCGACATTCGGGTAGCCAAGTCTTTGATACCCCAGGTAACGATGACTTTTACCACCTCTCGCCTCTTACAATTGAGCGGGTACCAACCCTTGCTACCCGCCTCTTACAATTGAGCGGGTACCAACATTCTAACGTGTTTTTTTTTTCTTTCATAAGCAACAGGCTGTTATAACAATTGAAGCACATTCAAGCAAAAATCAAAGTGCATAGAACAGAAAAAGCATGTTCAATATCCAACAAACCAAACCACCCAATCCACAAAAAAGAACAAAAAAGAAAAGGGCAATATCCATTACAAACGCTGGAGGAAAGCAAAAAACTGAAAGGCGGAAAGTAGCAGCTACAACTCAGGTCATCTTGTTGAACTTCTTCGTCGGGTCCTTGGCAACCTCGTCAATGATGAAATTAACATGCTTCTTGGTCTGTTCACGAGCCTCCTGCCGAACCACATTAATTCGCTTGGTCCAAGCAGCAACAGTAGTACTCAGCTCTCCCTAAAGACGAGTCACCTCCGCTTGTGCCAGATCCGCCCTCTCTGAATGAGAATTGGACAATCCCTGCACCCGCCCGAGCTCACCTTCCAGCTTCACCTTCTCCCGCTGAGCCTCATCCACCTCCTACCGCAGGTTCTTCAACTTCTCCATCACTACAAACAAAGACAGATCCCGTCAGTTCACATACAAGCAAGCATGAATCAACTACTGGAGAACCTCACTCACATCAGTCAATCCCGGCCATATCTACCCGAACTAAGCTTATCCAAGTCTATTTTTTGCATAGAGACTACATGGCGTAAACTATTCAACTCTAAGGTCATACTCTCCAATTCCTTTTGAAAATGATACACCATACGCTCACACGCCACTTTCTCTTCTGACAAGCGGGTACAATTCGCACGGGATTCATCTAGAGCTCTGGAATACGCGAGCAGGTCACCACGGGCATTCAGCAGCGTCTCCTCCAGAAGATGAACGTCAGCAGGCACTAAATCACGGGCATGCTCCAAATCGGACTCCAACTTTGCAATTTAGGAGCAGGCATCACTCAAAGAATCTTGTTTCCAAGATATCAGGGCCGCACTATCAGCTCGAAGAATAGCAAGCCTGTTAGCGAGACCACAATTGGCATCAAGGCCTCCTCCTTTTTAGCTTTGGAACTTTTCAGTTCACTCGTCAGGGCCTCCAGAGAAGTCAGAACATCTGCATGATCAGCTTCTAGGGACTCCAACCCATCAGCCAACGATTGTACATCATCCAAGGCGCGATCTCGTTCACCAGTCACAATGGCTAACTCCTCAGTTACTACCCCTAACCTTGTCCGTGCAGTGTCTAGCACTTGTATCAACTGTTTCCCCTTATCCATCTGCTGGTTCCACCGAATTTTAATCGAAATCAACTCTTTCTTCAAGCTAAGGACGTCACCTTGGG
This sequence comes from Papaver nudicaule, assembly GCA_023529015.1. Lineage (NCBI taxonomy): Eukaryota > Viridiplantae > Streptophyta > Magnoliopsida > Ranunculales > Papaveraceae > Papaver > Papaver nudicaule. The sequence continues at coordinate 1,359 of JAJJMA010010805.1, read as the reverse complement.
AACCCGACTCAGTACTGGCAGCTAACCACCAGAAGGGCTAGCTTCAGAAAACCTAGACTAACTAAAAAAGATGAGCAAATAAAGGAGAGTACAACCTTTGGCATCAGGGCCCCGGCTTTTCAGCTCCTCCTTTAAATCAGCAATTTCCTTCTTGAAGGAATCATTCTCCCGCTCCAAGTCGCCCGCACGTTCCTCAAACTCAGAATCACGCTGCTGCAGGTCACCAAGTTTTTTCTTCTTCGCATCCAGCTCCTCACGAGTAGAGAAATACATAGTTTCAAACTTGGCAGCAAGCAACTTGTGAAGCTGGTACAACTCGAACAGATACTGATGATGATAGGAAACCTACAAACACAACACTAGTCAGAACCAGCATGCAACATAACTTGGGACACATAGGCAGCATACATACCAAGGTAAGGGCAGCCTGTGGAAGATTGTAAGCTTGACTCTCCACCAATCTAGTCATCTCATCATAACTCATAGCTGGGGCAGGAATCATGCTCGCTTCCAATCGATCCACTTTCAAGAAAGAATCTCTGATGGACTCATAGTTGTTCATACGAACCTTATCCCGCACCTTGGCATTAGTCACAGACTCACCCTCAACACCGGGACTGGCAAAAGGAACCGTCAGCAGATTCTTCGAGCGGGCCCACCTCAAAGCCTCATCATTATCACGGGTATCAAGCTCTGTCAAATCAACCATCAACCTCTTCCCCTTGTCAACCGCAGACGACTCAAGCGGGCCAATAGAAGAACCAGCGGGTGTAAGAGGAATGACACCAGACTTGACATGCAGCTCGTCCTCCCCGGTCAATCCCTCCATCCACTGCTCATCATCATCAAACAGAGGCGACAACGGCGGCAATATTGGTACATCCTGAGCACCACTAGATACTCTCTGGCCTGACTGAGGATTGGCCAGATGCAAGGGGAACAAAAGAAAAGGACTCGTCGGATGCTCCCATATTACCAGCTCCAACAAGTTCAGAAGCGGGCTTATCGGGTGTATCATCTTCAATCTCCACCATAACCTTCCCTGGTTCATCCCTTCCTCCAGTGGCTTCACCTAAATGGAAAGCCTGGTTCATAGGAAAATTCTCAGGGGTACTGTCATGAACATCTTCTACATTCTTGCCTGCATCCCGCATAGGAGAAACATCATCACTAGATTCCTCTTCAACCTCAGGGTTCTCTTCATCAGATTCTTCTTCACCAGCATCATCCCCCGCTTCTTGGCTCTCATCAGGATCCACTGTAGACGATCCCCTAGATGTCCTTTGACGCTTGGCCACCTGCATCGCATCACCAATGTCCGGGTCAGGGGAATATCATATAAACAAAACACAACAAGCA
>JAJJMA010010796.1:0-10881 GCA_023529015.1 Papaver nudicaule | reverse complement strand
TACACACAAGAATTTTGTTAACGAGGAAACTACAAACTTGTAGAAAAACCCGGGACCTAGTCCAGTTTGAATACTCTTAAGAATTAAGCCGCCAACACACCTACTCTCAGACTTCGGAATAGCTGGTGCAGACAATATGACCCTAATACGACCATTAGTCACAAAGATTTCCCCTCAGAATTCCTACACCTCCAACCACAACAAGGTGGTCGCGCGCATGTACTCCCATACGCAAACAGACGTCTTTTACTGTCTTACGCAAGAGTTGCCTCACAGCCCGTCGCGAAGACTATCGCTACCCGACCTCCGATCAGACGATTACAACCTTATGGACAACAACCAAATATCGGCAGGTCAAGTCGCTAGATGATATCCTTGGAAACTAACGGATATTTCACCAAAGTCGTTTTACACCAAGAGTGAGGATATTTCATTTTACTTGGTAATAAACCCCTCGAGATATCGATCAAGGTTTCAAAACCAAAACTCCCGAAAGAGCAACCTTGTCGTCCCAGTTGGAATCAAGCAAAATAACTGGTTGCAAGTACAATATGATATGACCATGAAGAACAATGTACCTGCAAGAATAAATCCAATAACAACAATCTTGATTCCACTCGATATTTATAGTTTAGGCACACAAACCAAAAGCAGCTTGCTGACAAATCCAGGTTAATAGATAAAGAGTATGTTCTAATCACAACGATCTTGAGTGGCCTTATAACAGAAGAGAATGACCATAGAATAAACAAGATCGCAAGGTTTGATAGACGTGATAGAACAGAACACAAGTACAATACAAAGAAAACTAGTAAACATAAACTAGTTTCTCGTAAGAGGTACTTCTAGGCTTCTCGATCCCCAAGAGAAGACTTGCACTAATCCAGACCGAAAGTAAAATCTTAAAGGTAACTGAAAGGAAAAGTGAATAAACACAAGCTTACAATTCCGAAGAAGAGCTTGGTAGAGGGACAAGCTTTTAGGAGAGAAACCACTCCTATTTATATTGACCAAGGCTTTAGCTTTGAAACGAGGCTAAGTTAATTTCGGAAATTCATTAAAGCACATTTCTACCTCATATAGACTCATAACATTTAATGATATCTAATACTTTAGCATTTTACATTAATAAAAAATATATTTCAATAAATGAAAAATATATTTCAATAAATGTTTGGCCAAAAGCATTCAAAGCAAATAATACTCAAAGGGTATATTTGGATATTTCATTAATTCGAAATATAGTGCTTACCAAATATGCTCCATGGGAAAGAGCTCATTTCGAAAACGTGTTCTATTGTTTCGAAAATCTCCTTAAGGTATTATTACTTCCAAATGTCGTCATCTGCTTTGATAATGTCGACATCACTTCCTAGGCTTTATTGGACGGGCCAGAACGATCCTAGGTGGAAGTGGGATTTGGTCCAATGTGGTTCAATGTTCCGCATAAACGTATCATCATAGACGTGGACAAGCCTTGTGTGTTAAGATTAAGTGAACAAGTAGGTTCAATGGACATTCCGAATCATTCAAAAAGATATACCAATAAAAGTACGATGTATGATTCTTCGAGTAATAGCAAAATGTTGAATCTCCTGAATTTTCGATTCCAATATAGATTATCACATTAATGATATCCAAGAATTAAAATCAAAACATCAAATGAGAAATCAAAGGAATATTTGATCAAGTAAAATATCCATGCGAAGATCTAATCACGTACATTATTGATCAGAAATCATGTGTCTACTAACTAGAGCGACGAACCATGTTTTCTGACTATGACTCAAACCAACTTAGTTGTTCATTGAAGATGAACGAATTCAAACTTCAACCTGAGAATATCATACTCATTAATTCGTTGAAGCACAAATCAAAATGGTAGAGTTTGAACTTCGAAAATACACATTCTGAGATAACGAATATTAGGTTTCGAAATCTATATTCTGTTTGGCAAAAAACAAATTAAGGTTTCGGATCCTAAAGTTCATATATGACTGAAACCGAATTTAGGTTCCCAAATCAAGATTTCATATAGCGAAACCAAACTATGATTTCGAACTTAGATTTTGTTTTAACAAAACCTTGGTTAAGGTTTCGAAACAAGAAACACATATTAATCTCGTCACAAATGTTTGTTGTCGAACTTGAGAGTCCATGTGGTCAAGAGACATTTCAGTATCACACCTTTTTGTCCTTGACGCACAGGTTGTATTTCTCGGTTCACATAAACCTTTAGGAAACCCCATGGTATTTTCGACCTTTCAGAACTCACATGGTCAAGACACATTGGTCTCGATTTTCAAGTCACTTGTTAGCCAAACATCGTTTCGAACTCAAGTTCTCTAATTGGTCACAACATTTAAGTTTCGAACCTAATAGCTTATGGATACAAAAACTAGATTATGGTTTTGATAACAAAGTTAGTTTTACCAAATCCTACATTGAGGTTTCGAACTCTGAAAGTCCATAGAATGAGATAACAGGAATATGGTTTTAAAATTTAAAAGTATGATATGGCATTCTAGATGTTCATATGTAGAGAATCAAATAAATGATTCAGAACTTCAGTAATCAGAGCCAAACCATGACGTAATATTTGAACTCAGAAAGTGTGAGTCACGATCTCAACTACATTTAGCACATACAAGTACGTACCAATCAATCCGACAGAGTCAGACAAGGTAAGTCGAGACACAATACTGCGATGGATTAAATCTCGTAATACTACTGAGACAACATCACAACTGCTATTATCCAACTCGCAGGTTTTAGGAAAAACCTTATATTACTTGACGAAAAAGAAAATAAATCTCTTGGCAATATGGAACGTCATAACTACAACAACAACATCGCAAGCGATAAAGTGGAGTTATATCTTAAGACACGCTGATCACAAGTGATCAACTCATAACGTAAAACTCAAGCATTAAGTTATGTTTTGTCTTTTGTAGCACAAGTGTAAAAGATAATGGAATCGCGTTATTTAGACTCACTAACCTCTTGAATGTGAATCCGGATGTCTTCGTTTGATCTTCAGTCTTCTTCAACTCTTCAAATAGTGATTCTAAATCCTACCAAAATCTTCCACAACCTAAAGCTAACTTAATGAAGTCTTTACTTAATGTGTGTTGCAAGCTCTCGAGTTTTGATCACTAAATTTGACAACTAAGCTTGACATACCAACACTTAGTGAGGTTGACCGAGCCATGCTCTAACAAATACTATTGCTACCTGACCTCCAATCGGAAGACTACAACCTTTACGGACAACAACCAAATAACGGCAGGTCAAACCACTAAATGATATCCATGGTAACTTAACAGATATTTCACCGAAGTCGTTTTACACCAAGAGCGAGACTATTTTAGTTTACTTGGCAATAAACCCCATGAGATATCAAATAAGTTTTTGAAACCAAAACTCCCGAAAGAGCAACCTTGTCGTCCCAGTTTAAATCAACCAATTTTGGATGCATACAATATGATATGACCTTGATGAACAAAGTACCTGCAAAACAAATCAATCCAAAATAACAATCTTGATTATACTCAATATCTATTTGTTTGGCACAGAAACCAAAAGCAGCTTACTTACAAACCCATGTCAATAGATAAAGAGATATTCTAATCACTGCGATCTTGAGTGGCCTTATATCAGAAGAGAATGACCTTGAAATAAACAAGATCGTAAGACTTTGATAGACGTGATAAAACATAACACAAGTACAATACAAAGAAGACTAGTAAAACATAAACTAGTTTCCCTGAAGAGGTACTTCTAGGCTTCTCGATCCCCAAGAGAAGACTTTCACACTAATCCAGACGGAGAGCAGAAGCTCCACTTTGTTAATACACAATTTTGGATTAACACGTGGCGTCATCTACAAGGACCATACACAGATATGTCGTAAGTTACGAAGGATAGAAACACACCCCGAAGAACTTTACCTCATCACGAGATGATGAAAACCAAGGGTAGAGATCAAAGAATCAGCAACCTATGTTAATAGGCACAGGCAGGCACGCAAGACAACAGTCATACCGCATTAAATGCACGAGCCAGGATTTAATGCCATGAAACAGCGTTACGAGAACCACATGTCGAACAAGGATATGCCAAATCAACGGTGGAGAAAGGAAACCTAGACCAATAAGGAGCTAGCAACACGATAATCCAGCAAGGATCCACCACAGAGAAGTACGACGAGCCAGGATTGGACGCCAAGGGCGGTTACCGAGGATTGATGATCAACCTCAAGAGCATCAGTAGAACGAAGCGTCCAAAGATAGCAGAATATAACCTTCGAGGGCAAGGGGAAGAAGGAGATTGAATGGAGAAATAGTGGAATACAGACTCCTGACTCAGCATGTGCATCAAAGGATCGAAGCAACCGAAGGCAGCAAAAGACCTGCGCTTGAAGAATACTATAAATACCCCCTCTTATCAGCAGAGAAGGAGAGGTCGCTCATTCTTGTAAAGTATAGCTTGATGAAGAGAATACTCAGTGGTGTAAAAACACCCACAGGATTCCAAAGGCCTCTATCCACAACAGATTTCAGTGACTTGATAGATTGTAACTCAGAGAAATCTTTACTCATTTGTATAACTTAATAATAACATACATTTAATCCGAAGACGTACGCACTCAGTGGCTGAACCTTGTTACTTTGTTGTGCGATTATTAGTTTAGTCGTGTGTTGTTCTTGTTAACCTCATTGTGATCCTATCACAGTGATCTTATAATTCTAGTCGGTAGCTCACTAAGTTCTGAACAACCAACGATTATCACGTTCATCTCCTTAAACTTATCCCCGGTGATACCAGGAGATAAGGCCAAAAACGACCAGGATAATCATTTTTATACCCTCCTTTTAATTGTAGTATGATATGGGAAAAATGGTATCACCAGTTTGGCGTTAGAAACAGGGACCAGTGTCCCTGCAAGTTTAAAACAACCTTGTTTTTAAGAAAAATCTCGACCAGTTGAGTCTTTTCTCCTTTCTGTCATTATCTCCGTTTGGCATCATAACCAGATCTGGGAACACGAAGGGTTGATACCACCTTCTGGTGAGCTATGATCCAGTAGTGATAAGCTAACTTAGCTTCACAAATAGCAAGCGAGCAGCATTCGCCAGATCCATCAAAAGAATTTCTCATCCATAGACAAAATCTTGTTTCAGAATCTTTTGATCAAAAAAGATTCCTTAAACAAGTCGCCATTTTAAAGAAAATCCCAAAACTACTTCCTTTTACTGACAACCTTGGTTTTCGTCGAAAAAAGAAATGAAGTTGCTTTCTCGTCTTTCTTAACGAAACAACTGGATAACGAAGTTTTATATCACAAAATACATATATCTACCATTTTCCTTTCTAGCATGTCAGCATGAAAGGGTGTAGAGAAATCTACTGTTAACGAAGCAAGGCCGACATTAACCAAAAGCCGACAGCAACCCGCTCTAACGCGAAGTAGGCTACAATCACTGAGGGCCCAGGGGAAAACTAATTTAGATTTGGAAGAAGTGAGGAATCTACCACGAAGTTTACCTAGAAATGCGGTGGCAGCCTTCAACGAGCATACGGTGGACAGGAATCCCGTATACGGTATGCCGTTATCAACTGACTATCCCATAACGAGGCAAGCATCGCCTGAAAGGGGAACCCCGAGGGAGCTGACAGAAGAAGACGTTCCAAGGAAAGATCAAATCGCACATGCTCCTATCGAACAAACTGGGAATTCAATGTATGTCCATACGACAACTGCGTCAGAAGAATCAGAAAATGAGATGGGGCCGATCATCAACAACGAAGCTAATAACGGGGAGGAAGGAATGAACGAGCCGCCTTTAGCAGCGCAATTAGGCCCTACTTCAGGACCAGAGAGAACATGATGAGGTTCTACACGCCTTAACACAAGAAAATCAAGCATTGAGGGAGAGATCCGAAGCGAGAGAAAGACGGTCACAAGCCCGAAGCTACCAAACCAGGGGTGAGGATGAAGTAAATTCATAAGCACCACGAAGTTGTTCCTCACTAAGGAACAAAATTCGGCACCACCACCAATATGTATACCAGGCGGATATCAAGGGAGATCCAACATACTTCCTAGAGAGGTACACAATGTCCCGAGTCATTCTGTCTCACATGGAAGACCGTGCCAGTCGCAAAGCTTCGGAGCACAGTCCCAGCAGAGAGGAGAGATGATAGCACCTCCGCAGATGGGAGAAGTGGTCACCCAACTAAAAGTCGTTATGGACCAACTGGCGGACCTAAAATCTAAGCAGGGAGGATATAAGCCGGAGGAAGCCAAACAAGAAGCCAGGACGACTCCGTTGTCAATCAGACTCGAACGAAGCAAAATACCACCGAAGTGCCCATTACCTAACTTCACTTGTTACGACGGAACTACCGATCCCGCGGTCCACCTAAAATAATATCTTCGGGTGCTGGCCTACTGGGATACCAACGACATAGTTTTGTGCCGATACTTCCCATCTAGCCTTACTGGCATATCTCTAGTATGGTTTGACAATCTGAAGCCAAATTTCATTGACTCTTTTGAAGAACTGTCAGATATCTTCGTGGGGACTTACATGTACAACAAAGCTACCAAGGTGGGACTGGATAGGTTTTTCGCATTGGCCATTAGGCCAAGAGAGACACTTCAGGCATATACTGAGAGGTGGCAGAAGGTGTGCCAGGCTATTCGAAAGGTTAACCCAGAAATCAACATCAACTGTTACAAGTTCGGGTTAGATAAGACTTCTTCCATCTTCGTAGAACTGCATGCACACACACCAGCAACTGAAGGAGAATTACACGTGATACAGGATAAGTACATCAAGTTGGAGGATACACAAAGGGATAACCCTCGGGCGCAAGAACGAAGCATCCCGCAAAGGACCAACCCACTTGAAGTCGCGCCAGAATCTGTGAAGCGCTCAGCGGAGAGAGATGACACTTCAGGATTTGAAAAGAAGCCGAAGTATAAAGACGGGAAATCAGGAGAAAGAGGAAAAAAAGACTACTCATATATAGTGTATTCCAATTTAACACTACCGCTCTCGAAAATATTGAAGAAGGAGGACGACAAGACTTTCCCTATCCATCAACCCGCGACAAGCAGAGAGACGAAGCGAAGAACCACAAGGACTACTGCGAATATCATTAGACTCGAGGCCATGTTACCGACACTTGCAAACATCTGAAGAATACCATCCAAAGGTACATCAATCAAGGAGACTTCGGGCAGTACGTACAGTTACCTGGGCAGCCGATTACAACAGCGGCCGCGACAGTTCAAGAGAAAACAGTTCGGCTCCCCGAGGGATACCAGTCACTTAACATGATCACCTACAGGCAAGAAACTGAACCTTCGCTACCAGGAGACGTATGCAACAATCTCAGGACAAGGAGGAGAATCTCGGAGCACGAGATCTACAAGCTTAACGGGAGTCTGACGGACGACTGAGAAGAATGGATGGCAACACTACTCACGTTTTCTACCAAAGACATCAACCAGGATGTGGAGATGCATGACGACCCCTTAGTGGTCACTTTACCCATTCATGGATGTAACGTTTCCAAAATACTAATAGACGGAGAGAGTTCACTAAATGTACTTTTCTATGAGCCCTACCTCCGAATGGGGTTGAGAGACGACCAGATGGACGCATCCACATGCACGATTTATGGGTTCAATGGATCTACGTTAAAGCCAAAGGGGGAGATAGTCCTACAAGTGGATGCCGGGCCTATGAAAACGATGGCAAGGTTCAACATCGTGGACTCACCATCACCATACAACGCAATCATGGGGAGATCTGGGTACATCGTCTATGAGGTATATCGTCAACATATCACCAGTACCTTAGATTTCCCACGCCATATGGGGAAATGAAGATCAAAGGAGACCAACATGATGCCCGAAGATATGACGCAGCCGAAGCAAGATATCACAACGAAGTCCAAGAAGCCACCAAAAGAGACAAGGGAAAGCGTAAGGAAGAGGAGAAGGAGAAAAGATACGAAGAATACAATAAACAAATCAAAGCGGCAAAAGCAACATCCTTACTCCCCGCAGTAATGGTAGCATCAACATCAACTGGGGATAAATAACAATTAAAGGACATCACTCCTATCGGACCTCCAAAACAACTGTTCTCATCAATCGAGCCAACGAAGAAAATCAACATCGGAACCGAAGAACTGCCACGAAAAGTAAGTATATGAACGTTACTGGAGGAAGATATGAAAGTGAAGTTAAAAGAATTACTGAAGGAATACCTGGACGTATTTTCATAGACCATGAAGGACATGCCTGGGATAGATCCATCGGTGGTAGCTCATTATCTTCGGATAAACCCCGACACACCACCATTCAATCAAAGAATAAGGAAGGTGGCACCCGTATATCACGAGGCAGTAGAAAAGGAACTCCAAAAACTCATGGACGCAGGATTCATCAGAGAAGTAATGTACCCGACCTAATGTTTTTACCTGCAAAAACAATGTACCGTCTCTGGGTACTTTCGTAGTGCTCGGAGATCAAAGTCGAATAAGACAAGCCTAAACCAAGGATGGCCGTCCCCGTCTTGCTTCGGTTACATAGAGGATAGAGGTTGGTCTAGGGAGGGAAACAATGAAGAACTTGAGATCAGGTTGAGGATGTATTTTGGGTGTAAGAGTTCAAGATCTCCGTCGTGAAGTCGACTGGAAATCTCCAAGGCTAGAAACGTGTTTCGATTCTCAGGTGTTTTCTCTGAGGCTCTGGTTGTTTCTGTTTTGTGTGTTCTAGGTGTTCTGAACGTTCTTGCCTTGGAAGATAGAGGAAGCCTCTATTTATAGTTTGAACTCACCCTGATCTCTCGACAGAGAAGGTGGAAGTCGTGGAAGAGTGGAGGAGTAGAGGACATGCGTTGGTTTCCGTAACTGCCTGAGTCGTGTGGAACATGCCCACTCGCGCCATCTTCTCGTAACTGTCCACTATCTCCATCAGTTTCTTTCAACTGCCGTAGACCGCCAGACCAATACCCCTAAAGTTATCCCCCCGTGTGATGTTTTGATGTCTCGAGCGAGTGATACGCAGATATTGCGTAGTTGAGTTGAGTAAAGTAGAGTTGTACGACTAATTGTCGTGACCAACCTGAGTGTAGTGCCTCCGGGACACGAGTATAGGAGTGGCCTTGGCTGTTGGCCAAGGCCATAAGTGTTTAACGCCATAGCCTAGGAGGCTACGTCCTTGGCCTTTGGCCAAGGCCAATTTTGAACGCGCTTTGGTGCTAATTAAAGGCCAAGGCCAGCTTGTTGTGGTGCCATGGATTATGGCGCCACGGTCTTGGCCTTTGGCCAAGGCCCACTTGTTGTGGCGCCATGGAGTATGGCGCCAAGGCCAGTCTGTTTGCGGCTATATTCCTCGTTATGGCCTTGGCCTTTGGCCAAGGCTAAGTAGGTTTGTGGCGTCTTACGCCATGGCCTTGGCCTCTTGGCCAAGGCTGATTTTTGTGAATCCATGGTGGCTCATGGTTTGTGGTGCCATGCTATGTGGCGTTTATGGTTTTGGCATCTGGCCAAGGTCGACTTTGGGGTAGCCTGCGCCTTAGTCGTGGTGTGAGTGCTTATGCTACAACACACTTGGGGTCATGGCGTGTTTATCCATGGTATGCTAGACCATCCTGAACTTGGGATTAGGTCCGCTTAGGCCTGCTTAGGCTGATGTGTGCTTCTCAGAGAGCTCTGGACCGGCCTGGAGCTTCAATATTCCCGAGGTTTGCACCAAGACTCGTATGTTGAGTCGTATTAAGAGGAAATCCATGAGGATACGCCTCTGTTGATTCTTCACCGTGTACCATTAAGCAATCTGGCTCTGAGCAGAGCAATGGGTTTAATATGTTGGTGAGATTATTAGTACTGCTCTATGATATTACCCTCCCCACCGCAGTTATAAGAGAGAGCTCATAGAGAGTTTATTCAGCTCATGGAATGGGTTGCACCCTGAGCTATAGAGATGAGCCTGAATAGGCGATTGCCTTTAACAAGACAAGGTTTCGAGAGTGTTTTGACAATCTTGTCCCTCTCTCATTTTTTACCATCTACACCTGGGTATCGAACGGAGGCGTCAGAATCTGCATCGACTTCAGCAACCTCAACAAAGCTTGCCAAGGGACAGATACCCCTTACCAAGCATAAATTATCTAGTGGATGCAACTTCGGGTCATGAGTTACTGTCATTTATGGACGGCTACTCAGGATGCAACCAGAACTCCCTAGCAGAAGAAGATCAAGAACATACAACTTTCTTCACTCCAAGGGGATTATATTGTTATACGAGAATGCCCTTCGGACCGAGGAACACAGGAGCCACTTATCAAAGACTGGTGGACAAAATATTCAAGCAATGGATTGGAAAAAACCTGGAGGTGTATGTTGACGACATGCTCGTCAAAATCCTAAAATCACAAGATCATTTGGAGGACGTCAGGGAGATATTCGAAGCTATGAGAGATTGCAGGATTAAGGTAAACCCAGATAAATGCACCTTCGGGGTAACCTCCGGGAAATTCTTGGGGTATTTGGTCACTTAAAAGGGGATCGAGGTAAATCCTGAAAAATTCAGAGCAGTCGTGGAAATGCCGTCTCCGAAGAATTTAAAAGACGTTCAGAAGTTAAGTGGAAGACTGGCAACACTAGGCTGATTCATAGCCCGATCATCAGACAAATGCAAGGATTTCTTCTCCACACTGAGGAAAGATTGCAGATTCGCGTGGACCGAAAACTGTTGGCGCGCATTCGAAAAAATCAAAGAGCATTTGGCGACCCTACCAACCTTACAGAAACCAGAAAAAGACGAAGTGCTAACATTATACTTGGCGGCAACAAGCA
>JAJJMA010010786.1:0-17771 GCA_023529015.1 Papaver nudicaule | reverse complement strand
TTGTGTAGCCTCACCACCACCACGACCTCTTCCACCACCACGACCTCGTTTAGGTCGTGGTTCTTGTGCATCCTCATGTGCAGCGCTTGTTGTGGCTTCATCCCCCCTTGTCTTGCGCTTTGCCCTCTCCGATGGTGGTTGTTGAGATTTTCCAAACAAATCTCCACGTCGTTTATTCTCCAGGTTCAACAATTGGTCTACAGCTTTCTTCAAGATCTCTCAGCCCTCTTATCTATCAGACCTTTCACAAGCTCTGTCTGGAACTCCTTGATCATTTTGCCGACTCGAGGTCTCTGTTTTCAATCATACAACATACACTAAGTACATATATATAATGATTAAAGTTAATAGGACACAAGCGAATACTTACATATACATCGACGTCTTCTTTTGGATCGGCAATCAACTTTCTATTATCAGGGCGTATGACATGAGGATGGGAAGTCCTCTTCAACCACTCCATATAATCAGAGTCGACCCAATCGTTCGGAGAGATAGGAGCATCAAGGCGGACCAAATGCTCAGCTCTGTTGTCCCAATCAGTGGATGTACAAGGAGGTGTGTGCACAATTAGAATTGAACCCTCATAGGCCTGACTTTCCTCCCTATCCAAGTCACCCAATCCGAGCGCCTCTTCGATTGGTTCGTATTGTACACCACCACATTGACGAGCCACTCTTGTCGGATTGTAGAAAACATATCCGGTGGGGTGAAACAGAGGTCCAAAGTACTTTTGTATGCGGCTACGAACACTTGATCCTTCTTCCCTCCTTTTAATGTAAGGATCGAAGACAACTTTCTCGACGGGCAAGTTGTCCAATCGAGTCCTAATCTCAATCAAAGTTCGGTCTTGTCCCGAGGGCTTCCCATTGTACATATATTTGCTCCCTAGATAGTGTTCCTCCTTCCAATCGGGGTTCGGCAGCGCCCTTTCGGCAAACTCTGGGAAGTGGCAATATATGAACGCCTACAAGTGAAGCATGGGAGTATAAGATACTAAGTATACTATAATCTTTGGATAACGACAAATGAAGGTACATGGATTACCTGAAGTAAAGGCATACTGCCCCCAATTTGATCCTTCTTCGCCCTAGAAGCCTTTCTCATCTCATTCAACAAGAATGCAAGACAAGCAGTGCCCCATGAGATCTCATTCAACCTATCCAAGTCAGCCAAAAACTGCACATAGGTGGCATTCACCCGAGAACCAGATGCGTCGGGGAATATGACACTTCCCAAGATGTAGAGAATGTACGCAGTGGCTGTCGCAGTGACCCGCTCGGGAGCCAACTTTCTCTCCTCATGTAGCCGCAGAGTCCCCATGAATTGGTCCCTCAGAGATTTCAATTGGAATGTCTTCGACCTTTGGTTTCCAGACCACATCTCTGTATTGGTCTTCGCCTTGTTCCAACCCAATTTGGCTTCGGTAAAAGCATAGATAAGATCCCAATGAAGGTCCTTGGCGAAGGCGGAGTCGGTGGGGGCGCCTTCCACGTCCTTGAGGAAGTCCATGTCCTTGGTAAAGCCGATGCTCCTAACTGATTTGCCTTCAATACTTAGACTTGTAATCTCATGAGCATCATCCGGAGTGATGGTCATCTCGCCAAAATGGAAGTGCATAGAATCTGTCTCCGCATAATACCTCTCCATGAAGGCAGAAACAAGTGGTTTGTCATATCCAACTGTGGAAGTACTGGCAATGGCAGGATACAACCCCGAGTTCTTGACGATCTCTACCACTTGAGGGGCTTCACCGCTAGCTAACCACGCCTCCAAAGCTTTAGGATCCTCAGGGCGTTCACCTACCCTTTCCAAGGGCCACATATCCATCTTTCCCGCCTCCGATTGGTGTTTGAGAAGACGTATTGCATCCTCGTGGTCCTACAAAATGTTGATATGTTTTGTTACATGAAATGAAGTTATGTTGGATGAATAAACGAAGGAAAATAGAACTAAATGAGATACTTACGATGGTTCTGTAGACGATATTGGCCCAACTACCCACATAGCCCCATAAGACGTCCATACCATCCAAAGGTGCACCTAGCTCGTCGTCGGGAAACATCTGCTCTTCGGTTGGCATGTAACTCCTCATTTGTTTCTTAGCCTTCTTTTCTTCAGCCCCCTGTGGTTGTTGTGCTGGTTGTTCAGGTTGTTCAGCTGCCTCCACGATAGTCAATTCTTCACCCGCTGGTTGTTGAACAGTTGTCCCTTCTTCTTGTGTCTCTTCACCTTAAACAGTTGGCCCTTCTTCTTGTGTCTCTTCACCTGCATCAGTTGGAGCTTCTTCTTGTGGTTCTTCAATAGCTGTTACTGTTGAATCGGAGATAGGTTGATCGACATCAAGCTGTCTAGCAGCAGTATTTTTACGACTGGCAGCACTCAAAGGTGCACCACCCTCTCGACGGGGAGGCAATCTAACTTGTGTGGCGGCAGGATCTGCAACAGGATCCTGTCTCTTCTTCTTGACAACCTCTTTACCCTTAGCCTGTGGTGTGTTTGATTTCATGTTTTCCCTACAACACAAAACAAGAAAGAAATTAACAGTTACACAGACAACAATCGGCTCACATAACATCAAAGATAAACCGATTATAAACCCAAGGAAACAAAACGTTGGACATTTGTGAAAATATAAACCGATTATATATTCGTATTTATATCAATCGGCTTTATTAAGTGTTTACAAACAACGATGATGGAGTCACAGGAAAATCAAGATTTGTCTACTACATTAATCGGCTCAAAAAACCAACAACATAAAACGATTGAGAAAGGAAACAATAAACAGTGAACATGTTTATGAACATTAAACGATTAATTTCTGCCTCAAACCAGTCGGTTTATTCACATGGAAACAAACAACGATTGAGGCTAAGAAACTTTGGGAGTTTTTTAGCCTGAACATTTTTGTCAATCGGCGTACATAAGACAATATATATAACGAATAACAACTGATATCGGCCTACGAAAAACAAAAGATGCAACGATTATGGCATAATTCTTTCGTTGGTTATTCATGCGAAATTGTAACGATTGTGCCATAGAATTCGAAAAGGCTAATTTCTAAATTTTAGAGGGAAAACTAATCGGTTTATGTTCAATTGAATATAGAACGATGGACAATAATCGTTTTCAAATAATACAAGCATACAACGATTGTTGTTCCGCTGCAGTTTCAGTAGATGAACACGATGAACAATCGTTGGATTTGGAAACTAACATAGAACGATTCTGGGTAACAGTTGCGAACTTTCGGGTTGAAAATCATCAAATTGGAGTGAAAAATCAACCAAATTTCAAATGCAATACCTCATTCTCGTCGGCAGGGTTGGGTTCTTCTTCTTCTGCTTCTCTTTAATAGCCTGTAATTCTTCTTTACTCGCTCTCTTCGTAATCGGGTTAGACGAAGATATTTCGTAAACTTTCTCTATATCGATTCCTGATTCCTTGAACTCTCTAGGATTCGGTCCTTTGTTCATCCTTCGTTCCATCGGGTTTTATAGAATTAATCGTAATTTTATTTTTTTTGGAAATCGTCGATTAATCGACGATGTTTTGGTTTTGAAAAAAAATGAAAATGAAGTAGAAGAAGAAGAGAGAATCGGTTTATGTTTTAGTTGAAATGAAATTTGGATTAAGATTTGGGTTTTAAGTAGAGAAATTACTGTGGGGGCATTTGGGTATTTTTACCAATTTTTAGTTATCCCATAACCACCTCTAAAGGATAGGTATAAAATTCTATGGGGCCAAATACTCCACTATGGGGCCAAATTAAGCCAGGATTCTTTAGGACTTGATGATGGGAAACAAGTTATTGTTTGTTAATTGTTCTATCCGTAAGTATATATATATATTAGTGTTTGATCTTCTTAAAGAGGCACTAAAATTTGTTCTCATTATTTTCTTTCTTAATCCTCTCTTTTAGATTAACTATGTCATGGTATAGAGATCCTCAATTGTTTATCCTTGGGCTTAAAGATTCACAGTTTTACATTACGAGGATTAAAAAAGAGATCGGTAGCCATGTATTGTTGAGCGATATAGATGATCTCGAAAGTTTAGATTTTTCTAAGCATCTTTCTTTGGGTCATAACAAAGAAAGTGACTATGTTAATTTCAAATCTAATAGCTTCCCCAAAAATGTTTTAAAGTTTATAAATTCTCAGGGCTTTGTGTTTAACTATGATGCACACAGAAAGTTAGGTACATGGTCACGCGAGGATATGAACTCGTCTTTTTATAAACTTCCTACTCTACAACAAGCTCTTCAGAAAAAAGTTTCCGAATTAGAAGCAGAAAAATCCACTCTTCGAAATGAGGTCCAAAGCAAGAATGAAGAGAAACAATCCCTAGATAAAAGAGTTTCTAAGTTGGAAGCAGAAAATTTCACTCTCCAAGATGAAGTGAAAAATTACAAAGAAGAAAAACAACACCAAGACGAAAGGGTTTCCGAGTTGGAAAATGAAATTTCCATACTTCAAGATTCAGTTGAAAACAAAAACTTAGAAAAAGAATCTATGGATAGAAGAGTATTCGTGTTGGAAACGGAAAATCTCTCTCTTCGGGATGAAGTTGAAAAGAAAAATGAAGAAAAAAAATCCTTGGAAAACCGACTTTCTGAGTTAATAGCAGAAAACGGCACACTTCAAGATGAACTGAAAAAAGAAAAAGATGAGAAACAAGTAAAAGATGAAAAGGAACAAAATAGAAATCTGGATTTAGAAACCGCGATCTTACACCTTTATGATAAGAAAACTCGAGAGGAAACACTTGTTGCTTTAGAAGCTGACATTGCTAGCCTTAACGACAAGAAAAAGAAGTTGATTGAAGACATCAATACCTCTATAGATGAAGCAACAAAACTACAAAAACAACTGACCCGAGAGAAGATCGATAGGCAAGCTCTAGAGAAACAAATTTAGATTTGACATCCAAACTCAAAGAGTGTTGTGGTGCTGAAAGTACACCGGAAAACGAAGTTTCGCGGAGAAGTGACCTCACAACTCTAAATTATTGGGTTCCTTTCGAGGAACTTGATGTGCAATCAATTCCAAAATTTTCAACCCAATAGCAAGGAAGACACCAAAGATACTTAAGTATATACTACGCTTCATCATTGTTAAATCTTTATTACTATTTATTGATTTATTTCACTAAATAAAATCTGCTGGGTTCATATCAGCTAGCTCGTGTTAATTTGAATTATCAGGTTTTTTTATTTTTATGAACAATCAAGTCACATTTTATTCATTCTATAAAGGTGATTACATGATTACTTATAAGAAAATTAAGAACATCAAAATACAAGAAAATAAAATCCAAAATACAATTAAAGATGCCAATTACCGTAAAGACACCCAATTATTGTATGAAAGTGGAGAGAAAAAAATGGTATAATCCGGAATCATTTCCGACCATTTAGAATAATTGTCTTTTATAACAAGAGATGCTCCAAATTGATAGGAGTGCTTAGCCCTTAATCTTGTATATGTGAACGAAAAACCTGGATGCCCTAAATCCCTTTTGTTGAAGATGAATCCAAAGCGATGCCAGGATGAATCGTCGATGTTCTTTGTCCTAGAATAGCAACCCATAAACCAACAATATAAGAAAGAATCACCATTGAAGTGAGGAGATAATCGCTGTAAAAGCGAAGATAAAATCACCAAAATGGTGAAGAAATGTGTCGAGAGACACCAAAATAAACAAAAAAACATTTTATTCAATCACAAAATCAACTAAAAACAAAAAAACAATAAAACCTTGCTCAAATTCGGTCAAAAAAAAGACCAAATCTGAGCAAATGGACGCTATTTTATTTTATTTTTCATTTTGAAAAGAATGAGAGAGAAAGAGAAAGTTATAATATTAAGTTCTTTTCCATTTACTAATAGAGGTTAGCCAAGGTAGCCAAGACTCATTAAAAAACTCCTATTAATGTAAAAATTATGGGGATTAGGATGAGTCTGTCATGGAAGGCTTAGTGAATTTGGATCTGCTAGGGGACAGGTCCATACTATACCATGTATAACAAAATAAATATAAAATAGATTGTGACAAAATAGGCTTGGTATAAGAAATGGTTGAGATTTTAGAGGAGGAGATCAATATATCTAGGATCATGGTTGTCCACACCAAATATGCTAATTAAACACCTGTAATGACTACGGTCCTTAATTAATGATTTTTATTTAGCATTTCATAATTAGCATCTTTAATATTTTATTTTATTTTATTTCATGATAATTAATAATAAATGTTTCATTTATTAATCTAATAAATATGTGTTTATTATTAGATGATAATTTTGGTAATGATTATATAATGGCGGTTGTGGTGGTGTCAATGAGTGGTGGTGGAGACAATGGTGGGTGTTGATGGCAGTGGAGGCGGTAACATTAGTGATGGTGGGTACCGGTGGACGGAAAAGTAGTGGTCGTGGATATTTTTTGAGGTTTTTGATGTTAGTGAATAGTGGTAGACAATGTTAACTCTATGTCGTTAGTATATGACTTTTGAATTCCTGGAACGATCCCACAAATCAATATTCAAATAATAGCATGAATCAAGTTCTTTGTTCAAGATCTGAATCCCTAAGAAAAAACAAGTTCTCGTAGATCTCAAAAGAGATAGATTCACTCAAAGGTTGAATCAACAAACTTGGGATACTTTAAGTATATAGATCAGAGACAATATTGCGTAAGGTAAAAGTAAAGCAAGACACCATAAGTTATGTTAACGAGGAAACCGCAACCAGCAGATAAACCCTGGGATCTGAACACACATAATATTAAGCTAATACAGACGCTAGTCTACTATCAGACTTCGGACCGGAATGTATCGATACTGAATTAACCCTCCAAGAAACTAATCTACCGTTATATCTGCTCCTACGTCTCTTAGTTCTCGCAGATACCTACCCAATTAATTCCCCTAGCTGATGACCTTTACAGGCGTTGGAGTTGCTCTACATTCCTTCGTGAAGACTAGCGCCACCCTGCCTCTAACAGGACGCCTGGGAGTAATTGATTTTTCTTTCAAAAAAGAATACAGTAGGTGATCTCCTTTAGACTTTAAGGTTAATAGAAATTGATATACTAATTAGGGCTTATTGATCTAGCCTAACTAGTTTTACCTCGTAACGCGTGACGAACTTGACACAAGACCTAATTCGTGAATTGCATTATAGAGCTTCTAGGACTTATAACACCAAGTGCAGTTGTGAAGCTTCTATCAAAATCTTTGGTCTTTAATGATTGATTGACCGCAACAATACAATCGACCTAAATTCGACATGTGTTTCACGAAGCTCGAGTGAAGTCTTTCAATAGTCGTAGCCTAAGAAAAAAGCCTTCGAGATGACGATCAACCTTTATGCAACACTAGTGGAGAATGGCCGATTTAAGTAGGCCAGAATCAGACTTAATAACTCGAAATAAGTCTGCTTCTGTCAGCTGTATCCTGGAAGACTTACTTGAAAATAAGTCTGCTTGTATCATTGGTTGATTGTTTGAGAAAAAAGTCTGCCATAATCAGTTGTTCGATAAAACAGACAGAGTCAGTCTTTTATTCGGCTATTATTTTATTAAAAAAATGGGATTTAGCTGAATCCAGAGCTGATTCAGCTGAATCTTATAATAAAACTAAATTGGAGCCAAATTAAAACCAAATCAAAACTAAAATGGATTGAATCGAGAACAAAATTAAAATTGAACTCAAGTAAACAATTATATTGAAAGTTGGATTCAATTTACATACACAGCCGGCTTAAACAACAAAATTCATGCATACTGAATAGATAATTTCAGTGCTTACTCAAATTCTTTAACACAATTGGTTATTCAGTTAACAAACCACATACAACCTTTTTCTCCAAGCATTGATTTGAGGAATTTTACAAAACAAAAAGTATTTAGTTTAGATGAATCACTGACCAATTAACTGGACTTATATTTGCAATTATTATTATTTTGAATTCCCATAAAGCGAGTCCTGAAGCATAAATATGAGCTTTGAGTCACGATAAGGGACGTCGAGTGACTTCCTATTGTAGACGTTCACTAGGTTCATAATTACAAGCCTGCATGTCAACAAAAGAAACAACAATTAGAACTTCAAAATACACAGACACGTCAACATAGGTAAACACAATACTGTAACTGTTCAAGATTCTTGTAACTTCTTCAAGATTCTCTAAGGTATATTCGAGTGATTTGTTTCAAAGCAGTGATTCTCTAAGGTAATTTTTCATTATTCGAGTGATTTGTTCCAATAATGCTCATCACAGTATAGCTGTAACTGCTCAAATCAAAATGTAGTAACTTACCAAGTGCGAGTTCTTGATCTTTTGTAGATGCCTCATTCCACCAGATAAAAAAGGCTCTTTCAGTGACATTGCCAGTGCTTGTTGTAGCAATGCAGTGTCATCACCTGTTTCCATATTCAGACAAAAAATAATAGAAAAATACGACCAAAGTTAGATAGATATCCATAGAGTAAACGAAGCAGAAGATTTGTAGGCCACAATTGTGCAAATTCCTAATGATCAAGAGTAACCCAGAGGAACCCCTTGTGTTCTACATCAAGAATTTCATGACAAGATAAAAAGATAGTCTAAAAGGATTGCTCACTGATATGAAAAATGCAGACATACCAATCAATAGAGAAACATAGCCAGAAACACAATCATTAATGAAACAACAAAACAGTTTAAGGCTATTACACACACTTCTTGATGAGTACATAGTGGTTCCATTTTAAGAACAATCCTTACCTTCTTCAGAGGCAAGTTGTTTCCAAGCATTTAACTTCAATGTTCTTGTATCTGCCTGAAGATAACGACATTCTATGAGATTAGCGCACAAATACAAGTATATGTCTATCTGTAAGTAACACTACAAGTATAATGTCGTAATTACATGACTTACCACGACATTATCCCACGGGAAAATAAGTCCAAAAGCTTCATTGGGCTTCACAGAAAGCAACAATATACTTCAAATCCATGGACTGACATCAAGATACTTACAAAGACCATATTATGTTTATTGAGCAATTTATCCTTCACAAGACCATCAACACCTATACCCACAACCACGAGTACTCTTCATTGGCTATAAAAACAACAACCACAAATGATTTCAACTTCAACTTTGTTTCTCCCAGGCTCCTCATGATCTCAATTACTAGAGCAGCATGTCTTAAGCAATCTGTTGTTCCACAAACACGAAGTTTATCTCCACCTATAGTCAAATAGAAAGGATCAAAATCCTGCAAAAAGATGTCATTTAATTATCGCTCAACATAGCTGAAAACCTTCACACAGATACAACCAAAACAAATTAGAAAAACACAACCAAGCCGATTCTAAACCATTAATGAGTAAATCAATAAAAACAAAGAAAATCTTCAAACCTCAAAATGCAAATCAAAGGAAAATTTTCAAATCTACCTTCACTTGTTAAAAATTAGAACTTAAGTTATATGAAATTATACAGCCACAAATTAGCAGAAATCATTAACCCAATTAACAGAGATTAGCCTTGAAAACCCTAACTATATATACTGATGTTGATTCGTGAAACCCAACCAAACAAAGATGAAGAACAATAGATCTGGAATCATTAAATTCATAAAACCTACAGCAAGATTTAGGGTTTTCCATTTAAAAAAGTGATCTTGAATCAAATTGAACCATATAAAAGTGACGGAGATGTTATACCAATAGATCTTGGAGAAATCCAACTGAACCCGTAAGTCTTCTACTAACTGCAACACCAAAAACAAATAAAATTATTACAAACCTAACATTAAAACCAGATTTCTCATTTTCTTCTTTACAGAAGAACCTAAAAAATAACTACAAATAAAACCCTAAAATCAAAGTTTCAAACACTAAAAAAGAAACCCTGACTTCAATAATCTGTATTAACTCTTATACCTACAGATTTTTTGAGAAATCCAGCCTCACCTTACAACGAACAAATCAAAACAAAAACAAAAAAAATCAGTAAAACCCTAACTGAGTTTGTAGAGAAACCAAAAATAAAGAATCTGTATTTTTTTCTTTTGAAAGTTATAAAGAATTTGTATTCACTATTACCTACAAATTAATCTTCTGAGAAATCGAGTGAAAGAGAGGGCGGAGAGTGAAAGAGAAGGCGGAGAAGAAAGAGAAGAAAGAGAGGGCGGAGAAGAAAGAGGAAAAAGATGAGGGGAGAAAGGATAAGGTAGGGGACACGTCTCTTACACTTTTTGGGTGGAAGCAAAAAATGTTACTTTGCCAGACTTTTACATAGTCCACTGTTTAGGCATTGGTTTTACTAATATAACCTCCA
Organism: Papaver nudicaule; assembly: GCA_023529015.1. Classification (NCBI taxonomy): domain Eukaryota; kingdom Viridiplantae; phylum Streptophyta; class Magnoliopsida; order Ranunculales; family Papaveraceae; genus Papaver; species Papaver nudicaule. The sequence goes on along the minus strand of JAJJMA010010786.1, from coordinate 7,431 downwards.
TAGAAACAACTAACTTGGACTATTTTTGTTTTTTTACTCAAAATACATCTGACTACGGCTGCTTTATACAAAAAAGCTTATTTTGATCAGACTTTCATCCAAGCCCTAGTCAGACTTAACCAAGCCATTTTCCACTAGTGCAAGGATACACAAGATGTGTTGAGGATTGAGTTGTATCTTACATAAGGTCATCTATTTATATTGATCATCAAGGGAGGCTCTGTTTGAAAGTTAAGCAACCTTGAGTAGGGCTCAAGTAAGTTCTCGAACTTGAAAAGTCCATAAAGTTATTTGGAGGTCCAACTCAATCTTCTACAAACCCGTTGGCAAAATAGCCTAAGGTGGTGAGAAGACTCGCATTTACCTAAATGAAGGATGTGGCAATGGCTTAGCAAGTAAACCATGCAATTGAGTTCTCCAAAATAAGTGAACGTGAAAGACTAAAAAAAATGGACAGGAGTTCCGAAAGTTCTTATATGAACGCATTCACGAACGTGTTCATAACATGTAAAAACTTACAAAAAAAAGAAAAACTTTCGGCTGAACGTGAACGCATACATGTTGTGACAGTTAGTGTTCATGAATTTCTGAAACTCGTTATGAACGCGTTCATGTCTGTCACGTACGCCAGAGTTCTGGAGTTTTCCTACAACACAAGGCTGTTTGGTACTAATTCCAAAACAAACTTTATACCCACTTAGTTCTTATGCATTGGACACTATGGAAAAACCTATGTGCCAAGAGAACTAGTCTTTGATCCTTCAAGATATATATATATATATATATATATATACAATATCGACTATTGCATTGATAGAGTTGGTAGATACGAAACCAAGGAAAACCTTACTAACCTTTTGACGAGAGGACGATAAATATCAAGTATGTAAGCTCCGGTCTTCAATCTTCAAATGGTCTTTGTCTCGGATATATATCTAAACTATCCTAGTCCGAAGTAGTATTGTATACTTAATCAAGGATTGTGTCTTGAAAACTAAACTTGACATACCAACGCCAGTGGGTTCAACCGAGCAATGCTCTAATATCTTCCCCGTTGTCAATTTTAGTGACAAAACCAATCAAAAAGTGAAATCCTTTAAGTTCTAACCATAAGTAATCTTGATTTCTTGTAATCTTCAACGTCTTCAAATATGATCGTGTGTTCCTGCAATTAAAGATTCAAGTGGCGTGCTTATAGCTGTAACATGTCTATCTGTCACTTTCACATAGTCCCGAAAGTGGATTTTATTCCACTGTGCAGTTAAATGTGGAATGAGGAAATCATAAATCTTTCTAGAACGACTTTCAAGGGCGTCCCACAGTTCTTTCAAGGTCTTTAAATGGTGGTAACTCCAACGTAGGTTAGGATCAATTAATGTGCCTCTTCAAAACTATCAAAGTGTGAGCCTTGTTCTTTTCACTGGCGGGAGCAGCATTGGCATCAGTGGATGGCTAGATGGTATTGGTGTACCCTTCCGCCAAAATAATGGTCTCCACATCGGCCACCCATCTATGGTACTCAAGTCCGGTTGAGTCCAATAACTCAAATTCTGGTAATTGGATTGGCTCCATCGCCAGTCGTGAATCACACATGTTGATTGAGAAAAAGTAATAGAAGTACGGTATCAACAACGATTGGTGATGCTGATCAAAATAGAGAAAGGAAAGAAAAAAAAAATCGCAGCTGCTAGGATTAGAATATCGTGACTGATAACGTGATTTAGGAGGAGATAATCTTATTAGAATAACCGTATAAGGACCTTAGTATACAACAAGAACGGAAAATCTAAGCCCATTCACAAAAAGGAGTATTAATTAAATTTAAATTCTTTAAATTTTTTTTTTTTTTTTAATAAAGTACCCCAATTTTGAGATAAATAAAAACTTGTTGTTGTAACGTGGCATGTCAACAGTGAATACGTAGCATTTTCCATGTCCTTATAAAACACCCAATTCCTTTTCCCAAGACCTCTCTCCAACACAAAAACCAAAAACTGTATCTTTTTTCTTTTCTTCTTCTTCTTTCTCACAGTCAAATTCTCAGTCTTTTTTTGCAGAGAAAGAGAGAGAAACATCAATGGCGTTTTCTTCTTTCTCTACTCATCACATTTCACTTGTAACAACAAAGAGGGAACCCCCATCAACACTAATTCTTCCAAACAGTAAACTCTCACATACATCAAGTTATCATCATCGAGTTTTATCCTTACCATCATCTCCTTGTTCTTCTTCAAAGAGATTCTCAGTACTGAAATGCTTTTCTCAGAAAAATTCAACCCAAGATTCTGAAAGATTGTTTTCTAATCTAAATCAAGTCACATTGAAGAGAGAACCAGGTGTGACAATTTCTCATCTACCCTAAAAATTAATGAATTTCATTTTGAACCATGTTTTTTGGAATTAAAAGTTAAAATCTTTCCCACTTGTTTTTCTGTTTACAGGAAGCCTTATCAGTGCAATACTTCTAGTTGCTGGCACTACGGTATAAATCTGTTCTATTGAATTTATTTGCAGCTTAAGCCCTGCCTGCTTGGTAGACCCACAAAATTTGCCGTTGCGTAGTAAGCGCAAAATTGGCTGCAAATTTGTTGGAATTAGGGTGAGTTCACTGCCAATTTTCGCAGCACCTTGCATTTTGACATAATTGGCGAGTGCTAAAGCTGCGAATTCTTGCTGTCATTTACGAAAGCCAATAGAATTAGCAACTGGCATTTGCAGTGCTGCGAAAATTCCAGCATACCAAGCAGGGCTGGAAGAATATTGCATTTTTGATTTGTTTTTTCAATGCCATTAAATTTCTTTAGGTAGGTGCAGGTATACTTGCTATTCCTGCTGTGACACAAGATGCTGGATTTCTTGCTTCAGCGATTACGTGCACATTCTGTTGGCTTTATATGGTAAGGACTTAAGGTTAGCTATTGCTTCTTTATAATCCCAAATGAGATTTTTTATGGCAATACGCCCTCAAATTGATATCGGCCAAGAGGATATATGGGATTGAGTTTGTCAGGTTAGAATTCAGTAGTTTAGATGGGGTAGAAAAATCTGGTGATTAACCCATCAAAGTAGTTGTTTAATGAATGAATGTTTCTGGTACTTGCACAAGTCTACCTACCTCTTGATGTAAATCACTTGAAATACGTATTTCCTTATCATTGATGAAGTACAAGATTGAATTTCTTACTTTGATCCTGCAAACCACTCTCAGAATGTGAATACATAATTTAGTTATACTTGCACAATTATTTGCTGGACTAGTGTGATTTCTTTAAGCACCTTCGCCAACTATTTCTATGTAGGTTGTATCTGGATTGCTACTCGCAGAAGTCAATGTAAATACTATGTGTGAACTTGGTTCTGGCGGTGTCTCTCTGGTAATTTCATTACACTTCTCTTGTTTAGAAGCATTTGTTGGGTACTCTTCTTTTGCTCGAAATCTTGGACCAAAGCAGCATCCAATTGCTTATCATGTGCTGATTTTCAGGTGTCAATGGCCATGAGAACTCTCGGAAGCGTAGGTGTTCAAGTTGCTTGGTAGGTAAATATGCCATTGTTACTACACAAGCACGATTTTACTTCACTTGCTGGTTGATTTGTTAATTTACTGGGCTGTCATGTCATGGACTAATGAGGTTCAAAATTTCAAGTATCTATCTTATAATTGAATCCGTAAACTAAAGGTATCTTGTATTTGTAAAATCCATGAATTGTATTCTAACTCGAGATGCTTAACTTGCATAGGCTATCTTTGAATGTGACATCGCTCTGTTTGTGTTACAGCTGGTCATACATTTTTATACACTATGCTCTTCTAGTTGCGTACACGGCTCGCTCGTCAGATATCTTGACCAATTTTCTCGGCATTCCCTTGTATGAACAGTAACTCTGTCTCTATATACCATCTTCTGATCTCAGGGTGTTGGTTCTTGGGCATATATAATTCTGTGTGTTTTAGGATAGCGGTTCCTTTTGCTTACTCATATATAATATGTCAATTATTACTGAAAGTTGAAAGAAAGCACTCTTATTATTTCAGATGGGAGAGCGCAACCTTGTTTTCATTGGTTTTGGGAAGCATTTGCTACTTTGGAAGGTTACACTTGAGCCTTCCTTTAAACTTCTTTGTCTACATGCACGGTTAAAAAAGGGTAGACTTTAATTCCCATATATTCATGACAAGATATGAGTTAGATGACCTTATTCTGTTTGTAAATTGTACCTGTACATTTGTTCTGTAGCCAGCGGTTTATAGGTGCGGTTAATGGGGTTCTAGTAGGAAGTATCATCGTTTCTTTTGCAGCCCTTGTGGTAATTCATCCTTTCACTTGTGAACTCTCCGTTGATTTTCATTTTGATGCATTACATTTTTCTGCTACATTTACAAAGACATTTTGATTCTCAATTAATCCTCATAGCCTATAGTTATAATAGCAGTTTATCAATGTAAGTTCTGTAGTCCGTGTTGTATTAGTCTGACGTGCCTTATCACAAGACTTGAAACTCTTTTGTCTTTTATTTATTACTGTCATAATACTATGGACTACGAAGAACAAGAACGTTGAACCATGCATTGTGTTTTCTGTAGGGAGTAGCTAGCGGTAACCTGCACTGGGAAGCCCTTTTGCGAGCCAATTTTGCAGCTGTTCCGCTCAGTATCCCAATAATAGCACTTTCATATGTATACCAGGTACTTTTCTCAACTTCCGCTGTTCCATAGGGATAATTCGTTGAAGATAATGTGATGAGGATACTTGCATCATTTGCTATTTCCAGAATGTGGTTCCTGTTCTTTGTACAAATCTGGAGGGAGACCTGTCAAAAGTAAGGTGACTATTTTTACAGTCGCGCTTAAAATTTCAGGGTTCATATGTAACTCCTGTCCATGCATGCTTACTCTCAAAGCCAAAAATGAAACCACCGACCTGTAACTGAGATTCAGAAAGTGGAAAAACTTTAGTGAAAATCAGCCCAAGCAACTTTCACGACAAAAATTAGGAGATTTAGTGAAGTATTATACCTTATGGACAATTTTGTTGAAGTTTGCCTGCACTTGAAATACATGCTTTAGCATACACTGTCAGATTTGATGAATCATGAATGTCGCATAACAATGTAGTAACTTATAGCTATGTCCGTGACTGCTTCTGTTTGCAGAACTGCAATTGTTCTCGGTACCGCTATTCCTCTTGTTTTGTTCCTTGTCTGGGATGGCGTGATTCTCGGAACCATTCCGAGTCCCGAAGTAGGAATGGACAAGATCAGTGATCCAATACAACTGTTAAGATCTAGCAATGGTGTTGTTGGAGTAAGTGGCCTGTGAAGTCATTCTTGAACCTTTCTTTTGCAGTGAATGGAACTTATACAGAACACCATAGTCTTCGGATGGGAATTTAAGCAGTGAATAACCTTTTTCTATTGTACTACGATGGATGTGCAGCCAATAATTGAGCTGTTCTCATTTCTTGCAATTGCTTCATCGTACATTGGATTTGTATTGGGACTTACCGATTTCCTTTCAGACTGTAAGTTTTTTATTTATTTTAAATGACTAAATATGTAACAAAAGTTATACTTCTATTCTTGCAAGCCGCATTTGATAAATCTGATCTTCCATTTGTTTCATGATTTGGAATTTCCAGTGCTGAAACTCCCTTCTGGTCAGAGTAAGCCGTTACCCTACCTGTTGACATTATTTCCACCATTGGTGTTATCATTGCTTGACCCAGAGATCTTTTTCAAGGCATTGGATTTTGCGGGGACATATGGAGGTAGGACACCTCTTCGCTCCTTGTGTTTATGTTTTGCCTGAGCTGTTCTGGTAGGGTGCACCAACATGTTCATACTCACCTCTTCATATGAAACACTATGATTTACAAAATGATTGAACATTGATGATCTGGACGCTTTATATGCGATTTAGCTATTGCATAATATTTTTAACCTCAGTATACCCTGCAATTCCAATACTGACACGATAACTTTGGTTTGTAGTTTTGGTGTTGTTTGGAATTCTTCCTGCTGCGATGTCCTGGTCAGAGAGGCAGTCAAATTCATCCGAGGCACAAAATACACCCCGACTTGTTCCAGGAGGCAAAGTCACCCTGGCATTTATGATCGGGGGAGCAGGGTATGTCATTTCTACAGAGCTACTAGAGAACTTGAGGTTTCTATACCATTCATGAATAGCAACAGTTACTCTACTAAATTGAAGATGGTGTCCTAGCATTCTTGCGATTACTTATACGAAAGATAAGTATAATCGGGATTACTGAGTGACCAGTCACTCGTAATCAAAGAAAGATCTTGTCTGCAGTGTTGTATAGAGGGTGACCAGTCACTCGTCTTTCTGAAGATGGAATCAAGAAAATATGTTTAAAGTTAAACTGCTATGCTGTATAAATATGCTTACATTGTTTCATCAGCCATTTTCATCCTGTCTCCAAACTTGCTAGTTTGACCCAATTTGGCTTCTAACTTGAATTTTCAAAGTGGTCAAAATCTACCATCATGATCCAAAGATATAATATACTTGGCAAGCGTGATTCACAGTATACCTAGAACTCAATATCTATCTTGTTAGCAAAATAGTTACCCCTTGATTAAAAATGTAGGGAAATCAAGTGTACCCCCAAATTATAATAACCCAACCAGTTAACACCCAAAATTAAACTGCTTTGATACAATTGACTTTTGCTTAGTCAATTCCAGAAGTTAGAAGTAAAAATATTTTGCTTCAGGAAAAGTTAACTTTTTTAGCTTCAGAAGCCAAATTAATTTCTGAATTTTTTATTTCCAGAAGTCAGAGAAGTTATGAAGTTTTCTGAATTTCTTATTTCCAGAAGTCAGAGAAGTTATGAAGTTATTATGGGTATGTATCCAAACATGCTATTCAGGAATTCAATTCTTGTGTAGCGGAGGTATTTGGTACTTGTTAATAGGGTCACCACTGACCAAAGCCCAGGTAGCTAGGCAAAGAAAATAAGGCACATGCTTTGAGCCCTCTACAAATTCTGCGAGCCCTCTCGCCGTCCCTCCCCTTAGTAATTTTTGTCCCCCATTTAGTTTTCCAACTTTTTTAAATACCAAACTACCCCTAATATGATTAGAGTTAATAATAAAATTAGAGTTAACTAATTAACCTATATATTCTTAATCCTATCCCTAAAACAAAACAAAAAAACTTCTCTTCCCAAAAAAAAAATTCTCTCCTTCTTCTCCTCCTTCTTCTTCTTCTCTAAAACCAAAACAACGAAATTCGTCGCGAAATCATCGAAACTCATCGATTTAGGAAAATTAATCGCGTGCGTTCTATATAACATGGCGAGGTCTAAAACAAAGGCTGGAAATCGATCCAAAAAACCACAATCTCCGGATGAACCCACTTTTGCCCAAGTTCAACTTCAAAATCGAATCGAGTGAGAAAAAGAAGAA
>JAJJMA010010785.1:0-11730 GCA_023529015.1 Papaver nudicaule | reverse complement strand
ATAACACATGGTTATGTAGACAAGAACACGATCTCAATCACTATTAGTATCTCTACTAAAGTAGCCGACTATTTCGAAAGATAGATTAAGTAGAACAGAGAATTTCCATAAAAGTCATAACTCCTACTAACCTTTTGTCGAAGAAGAATAATTGATGTCTTCTTTATCTTCACAGTCTTCGTCTTCAAGGTCTCTACTACTTTGTTTATATCCCAATTCCGAAATCTAAACTCTAGTAGGCTAAATCAAGATTGTGTTTTGACACCTAAAACTGACAACTAGCTTGACATACCAACGCTAGTGGGTTTGACCGGACAATGCCCTAACAATATCTATCTTGAAGTGATTTTGAGCTAACAAATCACTTGGCAGATAAATGATAAAAGATTTTCAATTGAGATAAATTTAGGGTTTCTTTGAGTGCAAGTCAAGTAACGGTTTCGTTTACACGGGTACTTTCTAACTTGTAGGTTAAGAAACTAGTTGCTTTATTCCTAAGCAAACTATCCTATTGAGTGCTATAAATAGAGGGTTAAAGAACGAAAACCACTAGCATCAAGCATACGTGAAGTTTATCTGTGGAATTGATCGTAAACTCTTTGGACTTCGGTGTAAGATTGTTGTGGTATAGTCATCCTCTATTAGGTAGCAGTTCCCCTGTGGGATTTACCTAACGACTATAAAGATTTCTCTTGAGAGTTGGGAAGCACAGGTAGGCGATAACGTACCTTTGTGGTTGTTATCAGATTAACCTGTAACCTTGGTAACCTGATCACGTTCTTATCTATTCTATAGTCCTTCTCTTCTGCAATAAGGCTATTCAAGAACCGATACGTTACATACAAGGTTGAAGAAAGCAACGCACGCCTGCACTCGGTGTTGTAAGACCTAGTTAGCTCCAGATGTGTAAGTTTCTTAAGTGATTCTTTTTACAACTGAGGTAGAGACAAGTTGGGCATAGTTTACTCGGTTTACTTGTCAGCCCCCACTTGTAAGTAGATTTTCGTATGACCTGGAGCAATCCGAAGGAAGTCACTTTACATATGTTAAACTGAAGAGGACATACATTCAGTAATTAAGGTTGCAAAGCCTGTATTGTTGACATAAGCCTTTAACTGCAGTTAAAGCAACTCCCAGGCCTGTAAAGGACGTCAGCTAGGGGAATCAAGTGCGTGACAATCTGTGGGGAATCTTGAGACGTAAGGAATGCGACAATAGCCAATTCGCTTGGAGGGCTGGAGTTGGTCTCTGCTACATCTCAGACCAAAGTCTTATAGTAGGCTAGTGTTTTAGGCAATTTGTACTGTGTGGTGTTCAATTTGGACAAGGTCCCGAGGTTTTTCTACAGGTCGTAGTTTCCTCGTTAAAAAAATCTTTGGTGTCTTGTGTGCTTTACTTTCCGCATTATATTCTCTGATTATATAATTAAAGCAGACACAAGAAGTATGTTATTAATAACGGTCGAGTTGGTCCATAATCCATCCAGGGGATTTACCAAGACTTGTCTTGCGTTGGACCGATCACTTGTGATCCGACTCCGGTTATCAGATTTGGAAATTGATTTTTGAGATCATTCATATCTTACCATACGACTCACGAGCCCAAACGAAAAGTTGGTAGTATTTCGGTACCCCTGATTTTTCACTTCTTACAAACTGTTATCAGTGGGTAAATCTTACCCACGTGTAACAACCTTTTTAATTTATTCAGTAAATCACTTAGTCCTGCTAGTTCACACCTTTTTTATTTTTTTGCAGACGACTGCATTTTGTTTACAAGAGCTTCTTGCACTGCAATTCATAATTTGCTTCACATCATTCAGCAGTTTAGTATGGTATCAAACCAGCTTATTAGTTTCCAGAAATCCAGTGTCCATTTTAGTAAATACATGTCTGTTGCTGCCACGAAAGATATAGCTGGAATGCTTCATATGAGAGAAATGCCACTCACTGAAAAATATCTAGGAATTCATCTTTTTATCGGCAGGGACAAAGACAAGTGCTTTGATGAAACAGTGGAGAAAATAGAACATAAATTGCAAGCTTGGCAAGGAAAATTGGTGAATCCAGCTGGTAGGGTTATCCAAATTCAAGCTGCTCTTAGTACCATGGCTCAATTTCAAATGGGCTGCATACAGATACCGGATAAAACTGCTAGGAGAATAGATGCTCTTCAAAGAAGATATTGGTGGAACAAAGCAAAGGGTATGTTCCTTAAGGCTTGGCCTGATCTCTGCACTTCTAAAAGACATGTTGGTCTAGGTTTCAAGAATACTAAATGTTTTAATGAAGCCATATACTCACCAAGTTAGCTTGGAGACTACTTCAGGAAAGAGATGCCATGTGGGTTAAGGTTTTAGAAGCAAAATATTTCAAAGGAAAAAATCATTTGCAAGATAATTTCAAGAGTAAAGGTACCTGTATTTGGAATAGTATTCACAAAAAATTTCATATTTGGGAGATAAGAACAGGAGATAAAGTTCATATTCATAAAAGTAACTGGTTTAATGATAATCAACACCAATCTCATAAGGATTCTTGTAATTCAAATCTTATGGTTGCCAATCTCTTACATCCAAACACCAAGCAATAGGATATTCAAAAACTTCAACAACATTTCACGCCTCAACAGATGTGTCAGATCCAAAATATTAGACTCCCACATGAAGATGGTCATGATGTGCTTAATGGTCTCTTACAAGGGGAGGAGAATTTATTGTTAATTCCACCTACAGAGCAATTCTTGAGAGCCAAACTAATATAAAAATCACAACTCACCAATCAAAGATGTGGCTTCTCATCTGGCATCTCCAACTACCTTATAAATGTCAAATTTTTGCTTGGAAAGTCTCACATAACATTCTTTATATTGCTGCAAAGTATAGCAGATGTGCACAAGTTAAAGACATCAGATGTCAGCTATGTTTTCAAGCACCATAAACTCAAGATCATTTGCTTCTGACTTGCCCTTTCGTCAGAGCAGTGTGGTTTGCTATTTCGAACACTATTCTTTAAGAATCTCTGAAATATCCTACTATCTAGCAGTGGTTACTCTCTTGGTCTAACAAGCAAAACATCATTTCATCAAAGAATGGTCACTTCCTCAATCTTGCGGTGGTCACAATGTGGCATATCTGGAAAGCCAGATGTACCAAGGTTCATGAAAATAGAAACCAGCAACCTAGTGTTATTGCTAAGAACATTATTAACTTCTGTCATCTAAACCATATTAACTATAAGCCTGAGACCAATATGCATAATAATTGTTCTAACACCATGCATCCTAAATCTGTTGCAGTTTGGTCTCTCCCTCCTACTGGATGTCTAAAAGTTAACATAGATGCTTCTATTTTACTTAAAACTAATATTGATGTAATGGCATGTATTGTGCGTGATGATACAGGAACCATCGTGGAGGCCCCCCTTCGTTCTTATGAACTCAGCTACAAGTCCTCTTAGTTCCTTTCGGCACTAAGCTCCAGCAAGAAAGCCGTTGCTTGTTTGGCCTCCATGACACACTTAGAGAAAGCTAGAGACAGTGACCAGGCAGAAGCTTTAAATTTGTTGCAAACTTTGCTTTGGGTGGAAAAGAAAAGTCTGCCTAATGTGGTTATTGAAGGTGATAATAAGACTGTTATGTAAGTTGTTAGTAAAAAAAATAGCAGGAATATCAGATGGGAAGATAGAGCTCTCATACAGGATTGTAAAAATGTCCTTTCCAAGCTTAGTAATGTGTCTGTAATATATGATCCTGGACCTTGTAATGCAGCAGCTGATAAACTTGCTAGGCATGTCAGAGTCAACAAAAGTTCAGTTAAAGGACATAATCTCCCGGTTGCAATCTGTAATATGGGGAAAAAAAAAGTGGTTTTTGTCTAGAATCCAGTTCTAGTAATGTCAAGTCGTCCAGTTTGCAGTTGTGTGTAATGTCAGAGGGCAGTAACTATGTAACTCTTTCGTTTAATGAAACTTTTTCTTTTCAAAAAATAAAAAAAATAAAATAAAATAAAACATACCAAACTTTTTTAGCATTTGACCGTTAGGACCAGGCAAAATTATAAGAAATCATACGAAAAACAGACCGTCAGATGTGTATCGACTCACTCACCTACTCAATCTATAATACCCCGGGAGCATCATATCTTCCTCTCTCTCTTGCTCTCCCGTTAATATCTCGAAATGTTCGGATAGAATTTAGCCACGCTATTTCACCGACTCTTCCTCTCTCTAAAATGGGATGTTGCGGAGAGGAAGAAGAAGAAGTAGATGATATTTTCAAGCAACTCATCCCACACAGCATCCCATCCGAAACCCAAACTGAATCAATGGCTGTTAATCAAATTGTGATTTCACCTATGAATTCAAATTTCTATGCACTGATCTGCAAAGACATACTTAGAAGCATATTTGAGTTATTACCTCCATCAGATTTAGCTAGAGCTGCTTGCGTATGTAAACTATGGACTTTAGTAGCTTCTGATAGAGAAATTGTGACTGGTAGTTTTAAATCGTTGTGGAAATTGAAGCGTGTTGTTGGCAATCCTAGTTCTGGTAATTTCTGGAGAGATAATAGTATTGGTAAATTCGCTATTTCTCATCGGTTGCTTCGTGGTGATTCTGTTACTAGCCTTGCTGTTAAATACTCCGTTCAGGTATTATTACTTACCATTATGTATGTTATAGATATTGGTTTGGGGTAAAATGATTGAATTTGCATGAATAGTGAACTCTGTGGTTCAAAATTGGGGAAACCGCGTTGAATCTTGTGGTTTCTGCAGTTAATGAAAATGATTTGTGCAATTTGTAAACTTTGTGCAGTTAATGAAGATAATTTATGCAATTTGAAAACCTAAAAATTGCAAAACATTGGTGAGATTTTCATTATAATTTGGTGCGATTGGAGGAGAACCTTTCTTCTTCTCTTTTTAAAAAAAATTGGGAGATTTGGCTTGTTTTGGTTTTTCTTTATTAGAATTCATGTGGTTTGGTATCTGTATGAGTTTTACGAATAGGTTCCAGAGAAAGAACATTGCCTAATGGAAATTGATGAATATTACTTGTGCAATGGGGAAACAATTTGTTTTCCACACCCTATACCTAACTCTCATGTTCTAGAGTGTATCCGAAACAGAAGAAAAGACAAAAAAAAAGGCAGAAAGACCTTACATGGACGACTCCTTTATCTCATTACTACAAACAGTCTTGTCAAATCTAAGAGAATGTATTCTCTGATTACAAAGTCAATAAGTTGAGTTAAAGAAAAATTTACTTCGATAGTGTTAGGGGCTTTTGAGTTGCTTCACAAAATGGTATTTATAAGAGCTTTGCAGGCTTGTATGAGTTGGCAGTAGATATAATAAGTTAATAACTAGGACTTGTGGGATCTTATGAAGGATTCAGTGTTATGGATATTGCAGTTATTTCTTTCATCTTGCATCCTTTTGTTTGCATTACAGGCATTTTTTTTTCTGCATGAAAAGGATATATGCATCACATTCATTTTGCTCTGGGGTACTTTAAATTTGGCAATTCTTCCTTAAGAATCTGTTTGTTTCGGTGCATTTGTTCGCATCATTTGGCAATGTGTTATTATTCAAGCTTGTCCTTGAATATCTAGAATTCAATATGTTTGTTTGCATCGCTGAAAATCTCTTTGATCCGTAGTTGATAGCAGAAATATCTGGCATGACAATATTATGTGTGTTTATGCAGGTGACAGACATAAAACGGTTGAACAATATGATGAGTGAACACGGAATATACTCAAGGGAGAGGTTGCTAATCCCTGTATGCAAGCCAGAAATTCTTCTAAATGGGACATGTTACATTGAGATAGATGCCCATGCAAAAAGGGAAGTTGCTGTTATGTATCTGGATGGCGGACCTGATCCTGATGGAAACCACAACTGTTTAGTGGGCAATATACCCAGTGGTAGTAGCACCAGAGGTAAGAGAAGGGTTCTCGAGTCCATGAAGAGAAGCATGAGAGTGGATGACGGGACTGTGGAGTACTACTGGTCTATTACCAATGGGGACCCTCGAGCTGCATTTTCAGAGTTCTCCGAGGATCTTAGATGGGAGCACCAGTCTGGATCATTCTAGGTATAGGTACGCCAGCCCCATTTGGGGAATGTTAGCTAAATCTAAAAGGGGTATGTAGTCCCAGATCTGCTGATATTTTTAAGTGATCCCAAGGGAATACATGATTCTGTAATGTGTTCAGATAATATTACATGTACATGTCAAATAAAATTGTTGCTGGAATATTAAGCATATGGTGTATCTTCGTATTTTATGGGAGGTCTACGGATGTTTTATGTTTTCGGTCTTGGCTCTTGCTAATTCGTTGAAACTATCTAGACAATGGATAATTTTCTTTAAGTGCAGTTGCAGCATCAATTTATCTCGCCATTTCATTATACAACTTCAACATTCTAATAAAATGCTTTGAATTCATTCTACACCTTCAATAAAGTACTAAGAACATGCACTTCCATGGCAAGGATGATATACATTAGAAGATGACCATGTTCCGAAATCTAGCAATTTGATTCACTCCACAAATAACCCACAGGTAGGGAGTGCAAACTGAGAAGTGTACGTAAGAATGTATAACAGAAAGGATGAAGGGCTCCATTGGTTAAAAATTCTAATTGGTTGCCCATCAAGTTCAATCTCCTACACGGGACTAAAGAAGGAAAAACAAATTGGATCCTAGAGAGCTTTAGGATTCGGCTCGCCATTCGAGTTTGCTGCTAACTTATTGGTTAATGCTGCCAATTCGCTGTCCTGCTGCTTTTTAAGATGCCGTTGTGCAGTTGAATTTACAATCTTGATGAAGAAGTTAAAGAGCATCAACCAGACTACTGCGTTCCAGATGGATGTAACTGAGAGATTCCACCATTTCTGCACCTGAGTATAAGAGAAAACGAAAAGGTAAAACACACTATAGAGCCAACAAAAGAGAGCTTAATTAATTAAAGTCGGTTTGGCACTTGCACCTGAGTATAAGAGAGATCAATAAGGTAAAACACATTTAAGAGCCAGCAAAAGAGAGCTTAATTTATTAAGGTCGGTTTGGCACTTTGGAAAACAAATGGTCTAATTAGGAAACAGATTTCTCTAGTTTATATATAGAATTATCATAAGATGAATTAACAATTATTTTTTTATTTTTTTTGAAAGTGTGGCCAATTTATTAACCAAAGAACCAAGATTACACGCATATGACGCCGCTGTTCGCAGTCAGAAACAATTACATTGTGCAAGTACTGAGGATAAGCGTCATCCCAGTAACGAGATGAACCTAGGTAGCCAATATTGTTAGATTCTTGAGCAGCAGCTGAAGCCAAAGCATCAACAGCCTGATTTGCTTCCCTATAAACATGGTGAATCCTAATATAACAAAATGTTGTTGTCCTTCTATCAAATCTATCATGGCTTCACTTTGTATTTTTTTTCGTCTCATGATATTCTAACACTTCTATTTTTATAAAATTATTATATGTACTAATTGTAGAAAGAGATTGTTGTAGGGAGAAAAAAAGAAGATAACAAATAATATCTTAAACTACCTATCTAACCTAGGTAAGGATGCTCCTATCTTAGGTATTTGGGAGAATGCCAAAACCCCACTTTCTTAGCTTCCTGTTAGGACGGTTTAGTAATCCAACCTGGGATGGAGATTTCTAGGGTGCCACACCCGACCAACAAGAACTATAAGTTATCACTACCCAAGGTTGAACAATCCTTGTTACTGAAAGGTAAAGTTAATCTCCGTGAATCCGATATTACTGCTGCTGGCATGTCCCCCAAAGTTTTTTTAAAAAAAAAAATGCAAATTCTCCTGAATTGTGACCCACCATATGCTGTTATATAAACATGCAAACTCCCAATGACAGCAGATTATCAGTTATTATTTATGTGCAGACGCATTTAATACGCAAATGACATAAGTGAAGGTTACCTCGTCACTGGATGACACGGGAGCTGGGGGTGCAAGGTACTTCTCCTTGACAGCATGTAATTTACTAACAAGGTTAGGTAGGACGGAAGAAAGTCCTGGGACAAAACCAAGCACCCAGATTAACTCGTTCTCTATCCATCCAAGAAGCTGGTTATTGCAAACAGAGATGATAAACGCCGTCTGCAATCAAGAGAACCAAAAGAATTCTTAATTCAGAAACAAGGTAAAAGAACTGTTCATAGCACCCATAGTCAAATAAAAGACACCAAAACCTCTAAGCAGAAGATACAGAAGAGCAGGAGCTGTGGTTAACCAGCATAGTACAGCTGAATATGACATAATTCAACAAACCTGTATATGAGTCTTAACAATTGCTTTCCCAATCAATGTTGCAAGAAAAAAGTTCCAAAATGGGATTCCAAATTGCCCACACATAATTCCAGCAAGGTCAAACAGTGGATTTGGTACCTGATAAACATGTTGAACTTCTTGTCAGTTAACCGAATATCAAACAAATACACATCTATAATTACAGTTGTGATTTGTGAATAGTTAATACCATAAAGAACTACTTCTGTAAAACCATATACTGTACAAGAAGTAATTCACCCAACATTTAATTGGAGGGGGAGATGTGAGAAGAGGATATTATTACTATGGCCAGAAAGAGAATCAGACCAACTATAATCTGCAACTAATACATAGCTATCAAATACCTACAGAAATATAAAGTAAAGCGGAATAGAGCAACTATAATATTAAATACAAAAGGTGGAGAATAAAAGAGGAAAAACAACCAAAAGATTCTGATTCAACACTTACCGAAGCAAGTACTAGAATGGAAAAGAAGTTCAGATGTTGTGCATGTGTAAAGAACCAGCGTTTCATTTGATTTAGGTATCTGGAAATAAATCCTTCGTCTTCTACTGAAGAAACATTCAATTCCTCCACAGCGTCCAACTTTGCACCTGACATGCTTGCTGCACCAACATAAAGTTCATTCATAAACAAATGATCAGTGGCAACATTATATCAACGTAAAACTGCCACAAACCTGCTCTTGAGATGAAATAAGGAGGAAGTTCTCCAAGAGCAGTTCCAAAGCCCCAGAGAATTGCTTCTAACTGAACCTGTGGTAGAATGCTGCTCAGTGGAACACTTAAACCCCCTATTGTTGGAAACATTGGGGGCCCGAATTCGGAGCAATTTTTGTTAAGCCACGAAGCACTTCTGTCCAATAGTATTGTATCGTAAGGAGCACTTTTCAGATCAACTCGGCCACACTTCATTGCTTTTATTGTGAACAGTGCAATATGTGGTCCCAAATATAACACAAATGTGTGCAAACCAGATCCTAACGGAATGAAAAAAAGAAACGTACTGGTTAGGAAAAATCAAATCGGATAATATAATCCAGATTAAAAAAGAAGTGTACTGCATCGTGCATCAAGCTTATAGATTCCCATTTTGAGTTGTGCAATCATCCCAATTTAGAAGTCATCTTACCCAGACCAATGGAAGATGCTACACCAAGGGCCACCCACCAAAGTGCAAACCAAAAGTACTGAAGAAATTCCTCAACATGCTGAAAAAACATGTAATAAAGTAGCATCATTAAAAGCGTATTAGAACGAATAGAGCATCTAAAGTAGCCTTTCTCTACAAGGATTTAAATTCGTTAAAAGACCTAACAACCTCTCAGTTTTTGTGACACAAAACAGCCCTCACAACCCTAGAAATGAACCAACCTTTTCATGACTAGGTTATGTACACAAATAGTTAAACTACTAGATTCTAGTTTTTCTAGAAATTACTGGTCTCCGGTAATTAATGGGCAAGAAGATTTCAACTATAGAATTTTTCATGTTCAATATATTTACTTAGATCTTGTTATTCTGTTCGCCTAAAAAATTTATCACAGGTACAACGAAAATTGAATCAGCATCCACGGTAAAAGCCAAAAGCATATATATAAACAACCTCCCAGAAAGATCTAAGAAAACTGCCACTGTTAGCTATCTTGCAATCTCAACTAGTTAGTCAACTGGGCTATCATAAGCATCCAGTAACAGCAACAGTGCGTATCGACAAATCAATGACCTACTGTGCTCCAACAGGCACTAAATTTTCTTTTCCACGTGAAGCACTTCATATTAAGTTCACATGATTGATAAACATAGATATATTTCCATAAAACATCATTGAGTAGCAACTAATTTTCTAGATGCATTTATCAACTGATAGGTGGCCCAGATATAGAAAAAGTACCTTCTCATGAGGTCCATCAATGGTAATAAGCAGAACCCCGAGACTTGCAATCAGAATACTTGAAAGAAGGAGCCAACTCCCTTTGGTCAGTAGATATGATATCGATCGCTTAACATATAGGATGGTTGCCAAAATGAAAAGCTTTAATGTTTTAAACGGTTGTGATGTTAAAGTCAAGTTTTCTACTTCTTGTTCATGCTTCTTCCGAAGTCCTGTAAAAATATTGAAAAAATCAATTAATCAATGGAAATCAAAAGAACAAAAGTGAATCTTCGTTATGCAGGTAGAACCAAATGAAAATAATTAAACGTACATAAGATTGTTGATACATAAATGAAAAGATGGATCTAAAATTTATATCAAAACCACTGTCATTTACACTGCTTGAAGTATTCCCTTCTAACAACCAAAACCAACTTGAAAACAATGTACATAACTGCCTACTTTATATCTTATTTCCCGGTACTTTTCACAATAAAAAAACGATACGAAACCTCGAATGATATCAAATTTCTCATGAAAATAAGGATTAGTTCCAATTAGCCTAACCAATTTAACCCTAGGTTGCTACTTGCTACATTTTTGGACCACATTATGAAAATATATCATTAATGTTAGGGTCTTATACTACTTAGGATTTAGGATTGGAGATAGGTACACACAACCAATGAAACAGCATACTGATACACTACTAGTCCAGAATTGAAATAACAAAATCGAATGCATTTTCAAGAACAAATGGAGGTCAACCATAAGCATACCCGAAATTAAGAAGTTCCATTACTAAATCAACATAATTTCCTAGACACCATTATTACTGTTTCTCTATTTTACTAATAAAATTCAAACTGAACCCAGCAAATCCAACACAAACAAACAACAATTTCAACGTATATTCAGTTCCCCAATTATCCAAACACACAGATTCCATAAAAAATCCATAAAAAATAAAACCCAAATCGCAAACCCGAAATAAGATGTTTTTACCCGACTCTGACGAAGACATTCGTGACGACGACGAAGAAGAAGAATTTGAAGATGAAGAAGGGGATTTAACTGGTTTACGAGATCCCATTATAATCACATACTACAAAAGAAACAACAGCAACAAACCAATCCGAAACTCTGGAATAAATCCCGTTTCTTCCGTTTGTTACAAATTGAATCTGACAAAACCCCCCTCGAAAAACACACACAAATTATTATCACACCACCATTAATTTCAATTCACAACAAACAATAAGAGAAATTCGATTTCTTTTAACTTTTCAGGGTTTTTATCAGATCTTGCAGAATGGATAATAATAATGATAGAAACGGGAAAAAAATTTAGGGTTATATCCTCAGATATGGCGTGATGGCATCATCATGTGAATTAATTTTATTTTTTTTACCGATCTGAAAAATATGAGTTGAGGGGAGAAGAGAGTTGAGAGAAACGTGTACTCTTTTTTTTTTTGCTAGGAAAAGGGAATTCATTAAAACTTTTAAAAATTA
>JAJJMA010010774.1:3094-18580 GCA_023529015.1 Papaver nudicaule | reverse complement strand
TCACATTTTTAGTTACGTAGAAAATTTTCTTTCTTTAAGAACTTTTGCGACTGTCACAGACGAGAGAAGTATAAGAGCATTGTTGGAGGAATATGAGAAGAACCGGAGTTCGTATCTTAGTGAAAAAATTTGTGATGGTATACCAACAAGTACTCCAACAGTTATTTCATTTTTAGAGCCTTTATAATCATCCCAAAAGCAAACAATATGTTTTAGTTCTCATGTTAGATTTAAATAGTAGTATTATTTTTCTATGTTCTCATGTACGATGTATTTTGATTATGATTCGCTTGAAATTTCTTTTCAGATTTGCAAAATCGTTTAGAAGTTGCCTTATCTCAATCAGATATGATGCCAATACGCTAAGCAGCGCTATAAAAACAAAAAACAAATTCTCCTGCATGACTATTAACCTTAGTCTTCAAGGATGATTTACTGTCAGATAATGTCGAATGTCAGAATGTAAGCACAGGGTGTAATACAGACCAAATGCATAACAAACAAAAAACACTTCAGTTTCAGAATGTATAATGTAGATTCACAGACACTATCGAAGTGTGCCATCTAACTGATTCAGCTTTCTCCAGCATGTATCACTACAAAATTGACAAAACTTCACCAAATCTCTCGATCAAATCTGCATAAACGGAATCTTCAAATCTCTGAAATATAACCTAATCTCTGAATTGGTTTCTCTGACACTGAAAATTCTTTTCTGGATCTGAGTTCAATGACATAATCGATTCTCTGGTTTCTCTCTGAAATATAACCTAACCTAATCGAAGATTAAGATGAAGAAGATTACATGATTTGAAAAATCTCGATCTAAATGACAAAATCGATTCTCTGGTTCGAATTCACTCTCTGTATCTCTCTCTCTCTCTCTCTCTCTCGCTCTCTCTCTGGGATTTTCAAATCTCGATCTCGATCTCGATCCGAAGGTGTTCTTTCCCTTATTTTTGAGGAAGGGCAAAGATGGTATATTTTGAAAGTTGGATTTCTGGCCAATCCAGCCCACTACACATTTAACCCTTGAGGGATAATTTTGTTGGCCCAAGAGAACGAGGGACAATTGTTCAATTTCCTCTTAGCGTTTAACAAAGTTCCTTTTCACGGAAGAAGACATACTACCAACAACAAAAGCAAAACAGAAATAACAAACATCAAAATACTCAATGTTTATGTTGCCACGGAATTTTCTTGCTTCTTAACCAAGTGTAGAAGTATCCATTGTTAGGATTCAAGTTAAGCTCTCAGCTTTAGTGAAACACCAGTTTCCTACTTGCAGAAGCTGAAGGAACCGCTCTTAACTTCTCCTTAAATCGCTTAACTTGTCTAACTCTCTCAGGCGAGCGAATACTAGAACGAAAGGATAGAGTAACTTCCACCAAAATCTTTGCATGCTTTAACAAAAAACTCAGAAGTTTGAGCTCAGCATCACATGCTTCGACTTCTATAATCTGAACATACTTGAGGTTAGACAACATTACCGACGATGATAGTCCTGCTTCCCAATCATCTCCAACATCTTCCAGTTTTGACTGTATCCAAATAATCACAACAACTGATAGGTCACTTAAATGTTACACAAAAAAATAAATGCCGTCATATATGATAGAAACATAGATGTTGCATTAGAACTTTTGGAACAACATTGCATGTTAAATTATAAAAGGATCGGAGCTTGGTAAAGTGTTACCTCCTTGTATTCAAGTGATAATCGAGTTATATGAGGAGTTATATTGAGTAAGTATGCTATAGCCCGTAAACAACCTCTTGAAGACGACATATCCAGCTTCAAATATTGCAGATTACATAGGCAAGGTGGTTGGCTGTCTAATAATTCAGGTGCTTGTGAGAGAACCTTTAAGAAACAAAAGAAGATTCTTTAGATTATCTAACAGCTAAATCCTTTGTTAACTATAGTAAGCAAAGACTACTTAAAAGAGTAAACCACCCATACCTCAAGAAATCCACATGATAACCTCATCTCTTTCACCATATGAACCGCTCCAATATATTGGAGCATACGTTTAGCATACACATCTTTTTCCGCTGAAGGCAGTTTTGAATATGCTTGTGCATTCCCATCATTTTCTTTGCGTTGAATGTGAAAATGTAGGAGAACAGTTCTCTAGAATATAATCTTGTGTCAAGAAAGATTTGAAAGTGAACTCTTCCAGATTTGGAGAACATAACTTGATAATGTCACCCTTAGTGTTGTTTCGCTGCAAAAGATGTCTATGCAAATAAGCGTATTCAAACTTCTTAAGGTTGACAGAATCAACAGTCAAATTCCTTTGATTATCAGTTAGCATATTGCAGTCACCTATGAGTAATGTTTCAAGAGCTGGACAACTTGACAAGAGTCTTTCAAACGAGTCTTCATTGGAGATTGATAATCCATATAAGATCAGTACTTTAAGCTGAGGTAAATTTATTGATCTTGGCAGAAAAATATTTAGATATCTGCCGGCATATAGCACTTCTATTTCCAGCTTTCTCAGTGACTTACAATTGAGGAGCAAGTGAGGAATAAGATATGTTGGATTATGCAACTCCTCCATTACGACACTTATTTCTTGAACATTAAACCTGACGGCAGCAAGGCTCCATGAATTAAAATTATGTATCACCCTATCCTCATCTGCAGTATCATCCCAATCCACGCTAAACTTCTGAATATTAGTATTATCACGAAACACTAATACCATGTGAACAAATTGTATGAACCTCGCATCATCGTCTCTTGAAAATAAACTCCTATCAAAGTTTAGGAAAGGTAGAGATTTCCAGATACGAATCCACCTTTTCGATAACACACTAGTTTGAACAGCATATTTAGTATCATTGAAAGACATGATCTGGTGAATCAGTGCATCAGGTAACCTACTGATTCTATCTTCCCCATTGAAATCTGGTGCAATTCTTGTTTCTACCATATTTAGTAGTGAATCAGTCTGAGAAGAAACTAAAACCCTAATGATCTCATATTTAACTAAAACCCTAATGATCTCTCATATTTTTGCCAAGCTGTTGTTGAAAACCCTAATAATAAATATGGAAAAGAAGGTACCTTTGAAGGCACAACTTCCTGTTCAAGCAATGAATTTACGAAGGCGCCCAATTTTCTGTTAAAGGCACCCTTGTGCAGAATTAAAGTCAACTCAAAGGATGTGGCGGCTAAAAGATACCAATAAAGTCCAGCAGCCGTAGCCCCAGCCGCACCAAAATATTCTTATTTTGTCCACGTTTCAGTTAGCCTAGCTGTCTTATACACGAAAAGGCCTAAGAAATTTCCAAAGTCTTTCACCGAACCATTCTTCCATATAACAACTCTTTTATCTCTTCTGCAATTTCATAAACCAAACGCCCTTTCTTTGAGTTCTTGATTCGGTGAAGAAAGATGTGGAAACATGGAAAACCTGGAGGAGATATTGAATCAGGGACATCTTCTGAACCGTTATTATATCCAGCGATGTCAGAAAGTCCAGAACTAAGATGGTCATTCATTAAGAAAATCTATACAATTTTATCTCTTCAGTTGCTTCTAACTGTTGCAATTGCATCAATTGTTGTTTTTGTTCCTGCTGTTCCTCGTTACATTCTTACATCTAATGGCGGTCATGCTCTTTTCATTGTTATTCTCATCACTCCCTTGATAGGTAGGTAACCTGAGGATGACTTCTTGTTTCCATAGGGCTTGTGTTTTTCCTCTGGTTGACTTGAATTTTGTATGTGAAAATTTTTGCAGTTCTATGTCCGTTATATTGCGTTCGCCAGAAGCATCCTGTGAATTTAATACTTCTCGGTATATTTACGATTGCGATTTCCATGTCGGTTGGATTGTCCTGTGCTCTCACCAGCGGTAAGAATCTTAATTGCCTCTAAAATTTTGTTTGTATTGAGAAATTTGATGGGTTTTCTATGGGGGAATTAGGTGGTTCTGTTCTGAGCCTTAACATTGTTGATGTTGTTGATGTGTGGGCTGCTTTATATCTTGTTGTGGACAAATTAGTTGGAAATATCAATATGTGCAGTTTGTGCATAGGTGCGAAATCTTTACTAAGACTCTTTCAGTCAGGGACTAAGGAACGTTGTTTTATGACTTAGCAAGAATTCTCTGATTGTTTAATTAGGTGATATGGAACTTGTTGATTAATGACTGTAGTTAGGAAACTTGGGTGTACACTAAAATTCGTAGATGATGAGTTGATGTTGCAACAACTTGATTGCTCAGGGGTGGTAAAATTTTAGTGCAAGGAATGGTATAAAGTGTGGCACTGCCACTGAAACCTGTTGTTCTATGTGGTTATGGTTGAGACTTTTGGTGTAGTTTGCAAGCTGCAACTATCATTGATGTGTCCAGCGAGAAGGTGACGGTATTTCAGCTGTCTGTAAACCTCATCCTTGGAAACTGGGGCTGGTCACGTTAATGTAGGTTTTTATGTTGCATTGAACTGAATTCATGTTCATGTGATTTTATTTGTTTCACAGGGAAAATTATACTGACAGCAGTGGTGGTTATAAGCTTAACTATGTACACATTCTGGGCGGCTAAGAAAGGCTATGATTTCAATTTCCTGGGACCTTTCCTGTTCGGTTCCCTCACGGTGCTCATTGTCTTTGGAATAATTCAGGTTTGTGCTTATTGTTTTTGTTACTTTGTTTCATGTCAATTACGTGCGGATGTTGTTTATCATACTTGGTATTCTTAAGCCGAGGATGTTCTTTATTTTTGCAGATTTTCTTTCCATTTGAAAGGATAGGCGTGATGATTTACGAGGGTGTTGGTGCAGTTATATTCTGTGGTTATATCGTTTACGATACAGACATGCTGATAAAGCGTTACGAGTATGATGACTACGTCTGGGCTTCTGTCTCGTTGTACCTGGATATAATCAATCTCTTCCTCCATCTACTTAGTCTGCTCAAGGCTGCTGACAGTTAGAAGCTTCCTTTCATTATCACATTGTATATTTAAATTTGGTTGTTGCCAATGTTGAGACGCTGTTAGTCTGTAAATAAAATTGAAATTATGCTGATTGATTTCTTAATTTTTGGGCTAACAACACACAATATCGAAATTATTCATCAATCACCGTATAACCAAAGTGATATACTAACATCATTCTTTCTTGACATTACTTACGACGGACAGCACGGACAGTGTCAATAACATCCCAAGCCCCTGTGACCAAATTCCACCTGTAAGCTCCATTATCTCGCAACTGTATCTTGCATTCATCTTTGCACGCCATATGATCTTTGTCAGATCTGTATACTTTCAAATGAACACCATTCCACAGTGCATCACAATAGTAATTCTTTGAGAAGTAGGGTGGTACCCAGTAAAAGTATGAGGGTCCTGTATAAGGCACGTGAATTTCACGACTGTTCCCCCCTGAGACAATACTATGAATTGACCACCAATCCGCATCAGGAGAATGACATGCAACTGTCACTCTTGCAGTTGTGTTTGTTAACATGTTTCGCACTGAAAGATTATCTGCGGAGCACAATTGGAATGATACTGAAAGCATTATCAGCATCGAGACGATGCTCATGCAATATCGAATTGTCGACATATTTGCGATTTTTGCAGGATGTGTTCAGATGTTTGCGTGTATGTTTACTGTGTTGGTGAAAAAAACAGATGGAGATGCAGTATTTATAGGAAGGGAGGGGTTTGAGGTGTACTAAATGAGATGACTTAAACTTCAATGGAGGTTTCTTTCAAATTCAGTTACAAACTTAAATTCATTAGGCGTTTTCTTGCCTTTATACCTTGTCAATGCATCAACTAATGTGACAATTTGAATAGACCAGACAAGGTCTGGCAGGATG
The DNA here is from genome assembly GCA_023529015.1 of Papaver nudicaule. Classification (NCBI taxonomy): domain Eukaryota; kingdom Viridiplantae; phylum Streptophyta; class Magnoliopsida; order Ranunculales; family Papaveraceae; genus Papaver; species Papaver nudicaule. The sequence goes on along the minus strand of JAJJMA010010774.1, from coordinate 12,733 downwards.
AGAGAATTTCAGCAGTAATTTATTGATGTGGAGTTCCAATTACCAAGAGAGGTGGTTCATGTTATATTGCATTTCATGCAGATGTCATTGTATTACAGTGGTGAAGTCGTTGGGCGATCACGCTGGTGACCTGAGTTCGAAACTCGTCTGCATTGGGGTGGGTGAGATTTTTTTTTATTTTCTTTATTCTTACTGGCTGTTTTAGGGGCGGCTTATTTAGTAGGGAAGCAGGAAAACAATATTATTATCCTAGGGGATGTTATAAGGGGTGTCAAAAAATAATGAAAAGTCTAAATTACCCTATAAAATAAAAGCCTAGTTTTGTAACCAAAAACAAAATCTAAATCTCCTCATTCCACTTCTCCCAATGTTTCACCACCATTACTGCCGGCACATGGGGCCGCCGCCACCACCACCTCCTCTGTCGCCATCGCCGCCACCACCACCTCCTCCCCAATGAAAGTGATGAAAATGAGTCCGTCCCTGAAAATCCGTTTTATTATTTAATTTTGTCTATGACTCAATTTTTATGCGTGGATTGTTTGATTGATTGATTGATTGATTGATTAAGAAATAGGGTTCAATGAGATTTTCGTCTGGATTAAACCCTAGAAATCCAACTGAAATATTAAGTTTCCAGAATTTTCGTCTGGATTAGTTCTGTATTGCATGCATTGTTTCCAGGCGAAAAATTGAGTTTGTTAAATTATGTCACAACCAACCTAGCCGAAAAGGGTAAACTGTGAAAAATCCAGACGATTTTTAGTTTCAGTTTGATTATCTAGGTGAATTCCAGACGAAAAGTTGGGTTTGTTAAATTGTGTCACAACCAACCTAGCCGAAAATAGTGTAAACTGTGAAAAATCCAGACGATTTTTGTTTCGGATTGATTATCTAGGTCAATTCCAGACGAAAATTTCTCTGAAACAAAATTTGCTAGAGTCTGTATAGTTTCGACTGAAATTTCTTTCTAAAATCTAGACGAAGCAGGAAATTATAGCACAATGAAAATTTCAATTTCCAGAAATTTCGGCTGGATTTGTTGACAAAAACCTAGACGAAATTTAGTGGTGGCGGTGGCGCCATTGAAGTCGATAGTAGCGCTGGTGGTGGGATTGGTGCCAGTAGTGGTGGTAGCGGTGGCGGCTCTGGTGCCGGTAGTGGTGGGGGTGGCGGCGCTTGAACAGTTTAGTTATAATTAAGTAGGGGTAGTTTGGCAATTAAGAAAATATTTGGATAAGGGATTTTGGAAAAAAGCTATTGGACACCCCTATTTTATCTCATTATCTGGCTTCCCTACTAAATCAGCCCATTTATTCTTTGCCTAGCTACCCAAGCCGTACTAAATCAGCCGGCCCCTAAAACAGCCAGTTTATTCTTTGCCTAGCTACCCGAGCCAAGCTTGTAGATAGTGGACCTCGGTCGAAACTTTAATATAACCTTTTAATATTCAAAAAAATATTGCATTTCGTTGTGTCAATTGTGTCTTCAGAAATTTCAGAATGTATTCTTATGTGAGTTTTGAACTTTGTCGAAATTTGATAACAGCCTTGAACATTTGATCGCCATGAAAACTCAATCAAATTACAATTTTACAACCAGTGAATCATTGCATTTACTGTACTGTAAACCTTTTACTACTGTCGGAAATATCCTTCCCGTCAACTGAACACTAAGAACTGAGCTCGAAGAAACTCGTTATCACTTCTAACTTGATGGACGGTTTCCTTGCCTTGGGAACTATTTCATCAAACAGTTAACTCTTTAATCTTTGAACCATTTCAAACAACACCTGCATAATCAGATTGGTACTACACACTCACTAAAAGTATATGTAAAACAAGTACTTCACAAAAAAGAGAACCTGATAGATTACTCATTAAAAATCAATCCTACGAAACAAGCAACTGACGAAAAAGAGCACCTGATAGATAATAATCCAATAGTACAGAAAAATAGAGGAGGATACCAAGCTAAAGAATGGAAAACAATGAAAACGAAGAAAGCTGATTTAGGGGCTTCGGAAAAAAGTGATGTCTTCAGACTTCGGGTTCCCTGAAGTAATTTGGCTCTCCCCCTATGTAATTTTCTTTTTAATACCAAAACTACCCTTTATGTTTACTGTTAAGCCGAAAAATTAAGCTAATCTATCATTTGATAATCAATGATTAACCAAAACATGATTAACAAACTTACTTTAAAAAAAACTTAGGAAAAAAAACTTAAAAAACAGAAAATCAAGTGAAGAAGAAGAAGAAGAGAGAAAAAATAAACCCAACTTTTTTTCTAAAAACCCAAACTTGATTCACTCAACCAAAATGAGTGAATCAAGCACACAAATGGATTCTGATGTATCTCCTTCCATTGACGACATCTTCGAAGGAAATGAAGGATTATACAATTTCTTTGATGGTAAAAAGTTTGTATGCACAAGTGAAGACTTTCTCGAGAAATACGAGGTCGATCCTGCAGATTACCCAAACCTGAATGTAGAAGAACCTCAAGAAAACAATCAGGTATGCTTTATTCCTCTCAAGACAGTTGAAATCACGTACAAAATGTGATTTTTGTGAGTTCCAGAAGGAACTTACGGCTTTTATTAGCAGCCGTAAGTAGGACTTACGGCTTAAAGTTCTTCAGATTCGAGCCGTAAGTCTACAATTTGGGGATTTTTCTGGCCGTACATCAGGTTACGGCTATGTCCGACGCGATGTTACCAGACGTAAGTCTGTGCATGGGAATATTCAATGCCCATACTTACGGCTTCACTTGTTTACTTACGGCCCATAATCTTGCGATCACCAATTTTTTGAGCCATTCTTACGTCTTTAATATTTTGACCTTAGTGGCCGTAAGTCATGTTACGACTACGTAATACAAAATATTATGAGCCGTAACTAGTCCTGTCTGACTCCTGTCTGCCAGTATAATTTTGATTTTTACTTACGGCTTGTTCTAAAAGTATCGGTTATAGCCGTAACTGAACTTACGTCTTATGTTCTCAGACGTAAGTTTGCAATGGTGACTAATTTAACACCTTTTTTTATGGTGTGTAGGTTGTGCCAGTAATAGTTCCCATCGATAATCAACCACCGGCTTCTAGTGTTTGGCATGACACTACCGCTCACTATGCACCTCATGTCCGAACAATTGTAAGCGCACCCTCTTATGTATATGAATGCGTGTTTTTTAAATATTATTTAAAACGTTTTGTTATCTAATTTGTTTATTGTTTTTAATGTAGACATGGTTGAGTAACGAAGAAGTCGTCGATTGGGCTATTGCACATGCTAAAGAGAATATGTGCATGATAGTCAAAGGAAGTTGTGTGGTATATAACCGTTTTCAAATGGTGTGCGAGTGTAGTGGAGTGTATAAGAGTCATAAAAAAAAGGCACCCTACGGAGGCTTAAGAAGATTAATAGGAAGACCCCAAAAACCTTTACAAAGAAAACGGGTTGCCCTTTTAGACTCCAATTTGCTCAAGACAAATTGACCAAGAGATGGTTTTTGAAGACGGTGATAAGCGGTTGTCACAACCACGATCCTCCCGAGAGTTTTCATAGACATGATGAGGCTACAAGGTTAACTCCCGATGAAAGAATTTTGGTGGAAGGGATGTACGAAAGAAATATACCTCCTCGTGATATTCTTGGCAACCTCCAACATTTAAACCCGGACAATTGTTCGAATTTGAGAACAATTTACAACGCCACCTCTAGAGCAAAGAGAATCAAATGGCAAGGTAGGTCCGATGTGCAACAAAAACTTTATGAAGCTTTGAAAGACAAATTCACTTGTTACTTCGAGGAGGACGCGGACAGCAAAGTGACCCACATGTTTGTTGCTCATCCGGAATTCATAAAGTTGGCACGGTGCAATCACCAAGTTCTATTGTTAGATTGTACTTACAAGACTAATAAGTATTGTCTACCTCTTTTGCATTTTGTTGGTCAAACATCCACAAAGCAACCTTTTACCACCGGCTTTTGTTATATGATGGACGAGACCGAGGAAAGCTATGTTTGGGCATTGAAACAATTGAAGTATATATACCATGTAGATCATTATCCGGGTGTCATCATTACCGACAAAGAGCAAGCCTTAATGAATGCGATCAAGAGTGTTTTTCCGGATGCTCACAACATGCTTTGCACTTTTCACGCATGGAATAGCGTACAAGTAAAGTGCAAGCATCTTATCACACCAACAATGAAAGAAGAGTACATCAAAGCTAAGAAACTACCGGAAGCGAAAATGAAAGAAAGGTTAGAGGAGTTGAAAAAATTGGAAGAGTTCAACAAAGATGAATGGGCAAAACTCTTGGTACAATGGGATGATATAGTTTGGGCACTCACAATCAAGGAATATGAAGAGAAGGCAAGTGAGATGTTGAGCTATTGGAGTCGTATCCCGGAAGTTAAAAGGTACTTGAAGGAGGAATGGTTTGTCCTTCATAGGCATCGGTTTGTCGCGGCTTTCACCAATCAACACAAGCACTACAAGAACCAAGCAACAAGTTCCGTGGAGTCTTGTCATGGCCGGTTCAAAAAACATGTTTTAAATGGTGATGGTGGATTTGTTAAGGTTTACAATGCCATGAAAAGGTATTTTAAACATCTTTTAGATACGATTAAGGGAGCTTTTGAACATAATCGAATGAATATGCACACCAAGTATCTTAACGAACCTTGTCTCGAAGGAATCACCCATTTTTTGTCCCATTGGGCTATCGAGGAAGTCATGAAGGAACGAGAGAAATTTCGTTATGGTGAATTCGACCCCAATGTGTGTATTTGTCCCAATATGTCATCCATGGGACTCCCATGTTGCCATAGATTTGCGACTTTCACGGATGGTGTGGTCCCAATTAGCGAGATCGATCCATTTTCGAGGCAACTTTCATTCCAAGAACAAGTCTTCGACGACGATTTTGGGGGAGAGTTTAATGAGACATATAAATATGAAGCAACGAGGGAGTATTGGAAGGACATGAATGTGGGACAAATGCAATCTTGGTGCGCACGGTATCGAAAATGGGCTCATGCACACACTAGATGTGATCTTTTTGAACCGGATAAAAAGAAGGATGGTAGGGGTAGGCCTAACACCAAGGTTACAAAGAGAGTTGCTCGTGCGAATGCAAGAGAGAGAAATATTGCGTCAAAGACAAGAGACCCCTCGGGCTTTGAGTTGATGAAGGAAAGAGAGAGTGAAGACTTCGAGATGATGATGAACTTGGAGGAGGTAAATGGTTTAGACGACATGGAATGCACCCTTCAAACGAAAACAAACGTAAACGACCTCCAACGGAAAAAGCTTCAACAAGTTGTCAACCCAATGTGAAGGAGATTCCAACGGTTGCCACTCCAACAAAAGGGAATGTGAAGGATAAAGATGTGATGGGCAAAGGCAAGGGTGTGGCAACATCCCCCGAACAAACAATAGTAAGGCTACCAATCAAAGTTTTTAAGTGGAGAAGCACCCCGGTAGTGAAGAAGAGGAGCACCCCGGATGTGGTTGTTGAAGAGCATGACAATAGGAGGGTTTTTAAGCATGGGAAGGAGGTACGTCGCGAACCTTGTGGAATGTATAGAACCCCTTTGGATGAACATGGAAACATTCATAGGCCTTACCACATGATTTATTATGAGTGGATGGAGCAACTTCCCTCTATAATTCATGACTACATAATCTCCATGGAAGATGTAGAGGGCGATGGAAATTGTGGTTACCATGTTACATCGGAACAACTAGGACCCTTTCCCGGGGTGAACCAACCCACCTATGTTAGGATGTTGTTGCATGCAAGATTAAATAGAGAGCCGGATGTTTACTACTATTTGTTGTCGGGTCCCGGGGACGACAATGATAGACTAGAGGCAATGAATAGGAGACTCATCGGGGAAGGTGATCTTATGTCAAGGGGAAATTGGATGGCATTTCCGGAATGCGGGCACTTGATTGCCGATGAATTCAAATGCGTTGTTCACTACTTCTCTCGTGGTGGTAATAACACGTACACTCCCCTCTATGCGAGGTATAGTCAAGAACATGGAGATCTTGGCAAGCCTAGACGTCTTGTGATTGCACAAATTGGAGGCAATCATTTCATAGGGCTTAAGTTAGAAGATGGTTGCCCATTACCACCGTTATCCCCTACAACGGTGAACAAAAAGATAGCTAGGGAATGGTGTGGACAATACGAGCTTGAAATGAACACTTGGGATGCAATGTTATCGTTGAAAAGAGCCCAACAACCACAAGAATGTTGAGAGATTTGACCGAGGTACAAGATGAAGAGGAAAGAGAAGCTTGAAGATGTTGGTGATACATGTTTTTTGTTAGTGATACTTGTTTTTTGTTGTTCTTTTTGTTGAAACATGATGATGAATGTATTTTGGATTATTTTGGCAAACACTTCACTTTTTGGAGATATGTTTTATGAAATTCCACATACTTACGGCTTAAAATCAGCTGATTTCTGAAGACGTAACTGGACTTACGTCTGACAAAGTGTAGTCGTAACTGTACTTACGGCTGGTACCAGGGTAAGTTCAGTAGCCGTAACTACTCCTGTAACTTCAAATTTTTAATAATATTCAACATACATAGATGCCTTACATATTATTTTTTACCACATAGATGTCTTACATATTATTTTTTACCACCATCACGACTTACTTATATCAAGTCACCATTGCTACCGTAAAGTTTCACAAAAAACTTCCTACATTGCCTATAATGAGCTTCATATTTGAACTCCTTTTTGTGCCATCGAGTCCATTCCGTTAGAGCCCTCTTGACAATGTTTTCATCGGTTTCACCCTCAAAACGGCAACATCGGTTGATAAATGCCACTAGTTTCATGAATTCACGAACCCGTCTTTGAATTTTAGACCATCGCAGCATCAGCACAACCTTTTTGCGCGTCATCGGATTTTTGGTTTCTGTCCAAAAATCCTGTGTAATGTCCCACCAGGTTTCAGGAGGCAAGCCACACTCCAAGTTTCCCTTGAAAGCCTTAAATTGCTCTTTCGTCGGATAGTGAATGACATAGTTTGCGCAAAGACAAGCATCTTCCTTCTGTGTAAACTTTGAACCAGCAACAGTTCGGCAAGCCATTTTTAGGTTACAAAAGTTAGAGTAAAGAGCTAGAGGTTATTGAGCAACAAAAGAAAAGAGTTTATTTTTGGAATGTGAGAATTTTCTGAAAAAATGGTTGGGTTTTATAGGAAAAAATGTCCAACGGCTCTAAGCTTTTCAAAAAACAATAACTTTAATACTTTAGTATAAAAAATTTGGAAATTTGCATTTCAACTTACGGCTGACATCGATAAAAACTAACCAGACGTAGCTTAGTTACGGCTTGGATAAGAGTAGTTACGGCTGGAAACCTCGCGACACAAGGTTCACTGAACTTTGTCAGACATACGGCTGGTATCAGTATTGGGATTAGTAGCCGTAAGTTCTCCTGTAACTCTAACTTTCTCCCTGAACTTCCTCCCCCAGACTTACGGCCACTAACTGGCATCCAACCATTTTCCGTAACTTACTTACGGCTGGTGAGGTAAATATATTTGCAACCGTAAGTTATATGCAAACTCAAAATACTTGTGCAAGTAAGCATTAAAACACCTATCAAACCCAAGTCATAACATAACTAAACACCCAGTCATAACATAACAAAACCAAACATTCATCCATAAACTAAAGAACAAATATCCATAAACTAAAGCATACCTAAGTACCAAGCAAGCTAAAATAAATTCCAGATTCCTAACATAAGTTTTTCACTAATAATGGCATAAGTTTTTCACTAATAAGCATGTTTTTTGCCTTTTGCAGCACTGCCTTTTGCTCCAGCTCTACCACCACGAGTGCGAGGGTCACCAGGAGCACGACTACCTCTTGGTTCACCAATGTGAGGACCACCACCTCGAGTTCGACGTTGTGCAATAACCTCTTCATCAATATATTCTTCTTCATTTTCTTCATCCGGTACTTGAGGAGGCTGGCGGGAAGATGAGGATTCACGCGACCTCTTGGTACCTCTCTCGAAGACTTCAAAAAGCGCATCTCCCTGGGGTGTAAGGTCATGGATTCCTTCGATTTGGTTTTTAAGAACAACCTGTTTACTTACACTCATTGTTTTGCCACTAGAGATGTGGGCACACATGCTCTTTACCAACATTTGCACTCGTTGTTGCTGCAAATAACATAAGTAGGATTAGTTTAAGACCAAGGAAAGCTACGATGAAATAATTATGATGAATTTATAGTGTGCTTACCCCAATTTTGGCCATTTTACCCAACAACTCCAACGATTTCTTCCCCTTCCCTTGAAGGGCCTTCTTGAGTTTGGCTTTCTCTTGTTCGATCCATCGGATTGCTTCCGGATCGTGGTTGATCACATAAGGATAAACCCACTTGTGGAACCATGGCAAATAATCTGGGGTGGCATCTATTGTGCCCAATGCAGGATTCAACTCGGCTCTAGCGATCTTGTATTGTGGTTGATGACGACTGTTCCATACGTCCGTTGATGGAGTTGGAGAATAGACCATCTTGATGTAGATATTGTCAATTTTAGTACCATCCTTTTGCAATTTGAAGTTCTCATGATGAACAACAGTCTAAACAAAACCAAGTTGACGGAGACATCGCCTAGGATTAGTCATCACAAACCCATGAGGATGATAGATAGGCCCATTATAGTCAGCAAGTGGGGAAAGGTCACGTTTGTCTTCCCCCGTCTCCGGGTCTATACGCATGTAAGGATCAAACACCACTTGGGATGCATCTAAGGCGTTTAATTGTTCCCTCAACCACTCTATCTTCTGATGCTTCTTCCTTACTTGGTTTTGTTCAAAAGGATACTTCATACCTGTTGGGCGATCGTCATTAGGATCATTATCCTCATCATCCTCATCATCCTCATCATCCCCATCAACCTCAGGAACCTTGTCCTGCTTACAGTGTCGGTTCAATCTTGGGCGTATCTTAAGTGTTGGAAAATGGTCATAAAACCATGACTGAAATTGAAAACATAACGTTGGGTTACAAATCAAATGAAGATGAACAAAACATATTACGATAAAATGAAGATGGGAAATCAAAAATTACCTGTAAAATACCAATATTTCCAGCAATGTTGCTAGCACCCGCCCTCGAGGCCTTTATAAGACTGTCTAAAAGGAAGGCAAGGGTTGCCGAACCCCACGAATAGTTGTGGGTGCCCTCAATGGTCCTCAACAACTGAAGGTAGCCAATATTCACCCGGTTTCCACTCTGGTCGGGGAAGAAAATGGTACCAAGTTGGTGCAACAAGAAAGCTATGGCCACCTGAGTAGCCATATCATCAGAAAGTTCCATGTTTTTTGTACCCCCAAACTCACCCCTCAACCTATCAAGCTTTACCTTTCGAACCACCTGTTTGCATGCGGTTTTTCTTAGGTCTTCCTCAGTCTGTCCTGATGCAATATGGAATTCCTCCTCACATTTGGATTTGTTCCACCCAAGAGTGGCGGAACATAATTCATACAGTTTTGGCCAAGCCATCCTTTCACTGTACCCTTCGTGAACCGCTTTGCTTTCATTTTGGAGGCGGGCAATGGACCACATATCGTCCAAGAGGAG
>JAJJMA010010773.1:0-17141 GCA_023529015.1 Papaver nudicaule | reverse complement strand
TAGAACTTTGAGCAAAGAAAAATCTAAAACACAAATGTTGAAAACTTATATCTCAATTCCATTCACTAATCATCAAATTTGTTACTATTACAAAAAAAAAATCATTTAACTATCATTAATAATCTTAAACATACTCCTAACGTAAGAATCCCCTTTTCTCTCCAATCTTCATTCATTATCATCATCAACATCATCACCGGTTTCCAGTGCCCGTCGTAGGGTGTCTTGAATCATATTCACTTGGTCTCGAAGTTGATGCACTTGTCGAAAAAGGACGATAACATCACGGTCAGAAGGACAACTGCATCGACCCGCCCCACGAACCAATTCCACGAGATGTTCATTAACATGAATCGTTGTAGACTCCCGCTCCCGCAAGCGATAATAATGTGCTCGCTTCCTCATGCAGATTATAAACGACCCAAGTCTAGGTTGAATAACTACTGAATCGATCCTAAATTCATTCTCTAGAACATTCTTGACGGAATTGCATTGGACATCTTTAGAACCAATTGCAAAATACTGGAAACAATAAGATATGCAGTTCATTTTCTTTGAAAAAGTGATTAATATTCTCGATCAAAAAAAAAAGTGATTAGTATAAAACAGCATATGACCTTAAATAGGAAAACTTGAACTAGCAAACGTGTATCTCGCACGAGCTTAAAAAGTAAATTAGATAAAGGTTATCAGCTCATTAAGTTTAGATATGATGAAGATCCTTAAGAAATAGGGGAGTCAATGGATTTTAGATATGATTTGTTAAGTTTGTTATGGTAGGAATTTTTGATAAAGATTATACCCTCAGTCCATATCTCTCATTATCTTTATTGCCGGTTTTAGATATGATGAAGATCCTTAAAATAGATGAGTCAAGGGATGTTAGATATGATTTGTTAAGTTTGTTATGTTTGGAGATTATGTGTATCGATATATACTCTTAGCCCTATATATATTCTCATTCTATCTCGTATTCTCCTTGCAGCCGCTTTTAATAAAAATAAAAATTACGAGTCAAATAAAAATGGTTTGTCCACGTGTATGAGCATATATTTAGAGATGTGGAATTTGACGTATTTGGTTGATTTGAAGATGCGAAATACCGGAAAATTAGGTAAATGATGTGAACCTAAGAAAATTAGGGTTTCCATTAATAAAGAAATAGTGATTCAAGACGTAGAAAATATCACACCACCATACACCCAAGAAATCGAGAGTCACAAAAATGAGTTCAGACATCCCAAAAAGGCCAAGGATTGTAAGGCTAGAACCAAAAAGGTTAAGGATCACCATTACCATCAACGGTGTTGCTCCGGTTCCTGGTATACCGGTTAGTGCTGAAGTTCATACTGATGTTGGCAATGGGTCTATCCCTAAAGATGTTGATATTGGTGGTGATGAAGATATGGTTCCTGTAAAAACAACTATTCCTGCTGAAGTTCATATTGATGTTCCTGAGAATGCCCACGTGATTGACCATAACGTTGTTGCTGGTGTTGAGATTGTTGCCGATGCTCCCATTCCTGTGAATGAGAATAAGCCTTCTGATGATGTTGTGCCTGGAATACCGGTAATACCCGAGCAGCCAATATCTATAGAAGAGATAAGTAGTGGAACTACACCCGAAGTTCCACCAGAGCCCGCCATCAAAAGAAGTTTTTGGATGATTGAATAGACAATTTTTTTTTATGTTTTGATTATGTTTCTAGATATTTTTTTTTCGGTTGAAAACCAGCCATCCTTGTTTTCGTTTTCCCTTGCTATTTTGTTTAGTAGAAAAATTATATGTTCTTGGAGGTGCTCATTCGTTTCAATATATATGATTGTTTTTCTTGCTTACTTAACCGCTTCACTCGTATTAATCAACTTTTACTTGTATTGAGTCAACACTGTTACCACGATTCAAGCATTCTTAATGTTTCCATACATTTCAATGTTTCATATGCTTAATTTCTGTCAAAACATTACTTATTCATTTGTAGCAGAAACTATTTATTATGGCGTTGCCCATTAACATGTCCCATGAGTTTGAGATATACTGAGATTACTCCTACTTCAAATTAAACCAATCTCGGGCCAGGAATTTCAATAATTAAAAATCTTATTGTAAGGATTCCACAAACCATTACATTTCATTACTAGTATCAGTTAAGTAACCATAATCTCTACCTTCGTCGCTGTCATCCTCCAAATCATCATTATCCTCCAGATCATCATTATCAGAGTCCTCTGAATTTTCCATTTCCTCATAGTCTTCCTCTCCATTCCAGTTTGAGTGTATCTGTTTTGGCTTGCGTAGATTCAGCCAAAGAGTCCCACCAGCCTTTTTCCAAAGAAACTTCTTGTATAATTTATCCTCTTCTTCCTTTGATTTTTGTATGGCGGCCTTCCACAATTCATACTCAGGTCTATTCTCTTGCCTTTTTCTCGCTTCAATCTCTCTCAGGAAGAACCCTACCAAAGATTCAAGTTCTTCTCTCGACAATTTTTGTGATAAAAAACGAATATTATCATAACTTAGTTTTGTTTTCTTCTTGCTAACTTCTCCTTTTGCCATTTTTCTCTAGGGTTTCAGGTATCCGTATCACTCTATTTTCTTAGATTTTTTTTCTTCGGTTTATCTTGGGAGGAAATGATGAAGCTGTGTAGGTGTTTTTTTCCCTTATATGCAGAAATTAGGGTTATCACCAATTAACCGCCCTACATGCCATCGTTCGAATTTAGTAACCGCTTCAGATGGTCTGGACCACAAGGGATGTACTGAGCCACTATAGGCATTTTCGAAGATAAAATATATATCATGCCAAAAGATATTTGTATTTAAAAAAATGGCATGCCAAAAATAATTGGATACTTCTGTCTAATTCCCAATTAAATGCTTTTAGAGTAGAAGATTTTGTGAGAAGATATATATACATCATTCCATTATTTTTATGAAATTTATATATAGTCAAAAATGCCAAAAAAAAAGGCCAATTGCATCCAAAATAAATTCATTTCAAGTATCCCTTGCCAACATACATAATTATCTATCTTAAGACTTTCATTGTGAGTATCCCTTGCCAACATAATTACCACCCTATACCTAGCCTAATTAGTAGTAGTAGTAGCTGGTTATATATGTAGCCATCAAGACCATCCTGGTTGCAAGAGATGTGCAACTCATTATAATTTTGGGCGTATTGTGAAGATAGTGATTCATTTATGTAAGGTAGTACATGATATAGCTTTGTCCGTTGACGCTACTGATTTTTGGTAACAAAAATTATATCTTGAATATTTTATTTTTTCGATATTAAAGAAATATATTGGATCTCCGTACTATCCATATTTACATAAAATACTTTCCTTATAAATCTAGGGTAAATCTAGAGTACGAGAAGGGATTTAGCGAATATATAGAGCTGATCTGTTTTCCTAATAAATCTAGGGTAAAATGAATTAAAGAAAATTCGTGTAACAATTGGCTATTTCCACCATTCAGTATAAGTAAGGCATTTAACAGGGGACGGCGACAGGATGCAAAACCCTAGCTATCTATGTTCTTCTAGTCGATTTGAAGGTATAACCCAACCCAACCCAACCCAACCCAACCCTTCCATTCCCGCAGGGGAATTAATGGTGTACTTACCATGGAACATCCAATTAGACATTCTTGTTCGGCTTCCATTCAAGTCAATCGCACGATTCAGGTGTGTAAACCATTCATGGCACAGTGAACTAAAAAGCACCAAATTTTTAAGGGACCAGCTTAGGTTACCTAATGAAATGGGAAAATTCAATCTCATGTTGAATAGTGGAAACGAAATAGAGATTATTAGGGTTGATCCATCGTCGTCTTCGTGGGAGGGATATAGTTATATTCAATACCTAGAGTCTCTTGAAAGCCGTATCAGGGTTTTTGGATGTTGCTATGGCTTGGTTTTATTAAGGCTTGTCCGTGAGTCGAACGATTGTTTTCTCATGATTTGGAATCCAACTACAAACGAATATAAGATATTACCGAAACCACTACCTGGAACAAAGGATGTGGATAGGGAGTATGATGAATATGCCTTGGGTTATTCTTCGGGGATTAAGGACTTTTATGTGGTATATTTAACTGAGTCTTTGAAGGAAGGGTGGTGTGAGGTTCAGGTATATACTCTGAAAACTAATTCATGGAGAAGAAATGATAATGTTAGGATAGATGGTTTTATTTCTCATGGTATGTCTGATACGGTTCGACGTCCTGTCGGCGGAGCTGCTCATTGGTTAGCCTTTGTGGATGCAAGCTATGAAGGTTATTTTGTTGTTAGTTTTGATATTGAGACCGAGGAATTTTACATTTTTCCACTGCCGCCATCCTATACATATGATGAAAAAGTTTTGGGTTATTTAGGAGGATCAGTTTGCTTTTTTTACGATACCCCCAAGGTTCTAACTGTGTGGAAATTAAAAAAAAATGTACCTGGGGAACCATGGACCAAACTTTTCACCGTTAAACCAACACAGCAGTTTGGGGCAGTTGAGAGTTTTATGCCCTTGAAATCTCTAAGGAATGGAGAGATTGTGTTAGGCTTAAAGTTCAGTACATATTTACGAATTGTGTTATATCACCCAAAACACAAAACAATTAAAATGCTTAAAGACCATCATTCAGATGTTTCCACTATTAAGGTATCTGTCGTTCAGGTGAACCTGTCTTCACTTGGAACGGGTACTTATTTTGGGCAATTACTATGGGAAGGCTCCCAAGAAGAAAATGAAAGTAACACAAAAGAAAAAGATGAGGATAAAGAGGATGCTGGTGATGTCGAAGGTGAAGAAGAATAAAATGTCGTGGATCAAAGCAATTCAATAAAAGTGAGTTATGCACAATCCCTATGGAATTTGTCAAAATTGGGATGTTACTTGGTGTTTTGGTCTGGAAACGAGTTCCAGTTTGTTTGGTCTTCGTCACATCAAAGATGCATTGTCTATTTATTTTTTCCAGTATTTATTTTTGTTTGTTTGGTCTTTGTCACAGCAAAGATGCATCGTCTATTTATTTATTCCAGTATTTATTTTTGTGTGTCAAGTTTTATTTTCGTGTAACAATTGGCAATCTCCACCATTCAGTATAAGTCAAGCATTTAACAGGGGACGACGACATGATGCAAAACCCTAGTTATCTATGTTCTTCTATTCGATTTGAAGGTATAACCCAACCCAACCCAACAGTATAAGCCTTCTCATTGACTAAAGATATTATGCAGGTTCCGATTGTGATTTGTATAAAATATTCTGTGTTGGGGTGGTGTGTTTCAAATCAAAAATCAATGCCATGCACCAAAGTCGAATTTCAATACTTGCTTCGGTCAAGGCAGGGATGTTCAAAGTGGATTGTGAAGGCAGGGATTCTGAGGTAAGGAACATTTTCAAAGGTATTGATGACAGAATAAATCCCTCAAAATCTGACAAAGGAGTCGCCAATCTTTATTGGGAAGGAGTGACAAACAACGAGAAATTGGGGCGTGGGATGAGAACCCCCATCCCTGCAAAGAAGAAAATTTAGAGCCTTCTAGCTTTAAGCCTTAAACCAAATCTGGTTTTATATTTTGGCTTTGCCACTTTGTTAGAGTTGTTTCTTCTCCTTGTTGCTAGGCTCTAATCTAGCTTGTAGCACTGTCAAGTGTTTCCTTTTCCCTTTATCAATAACAACTTAATCTTTTTTATCAAAAAAAAAAAAACTTGCTTCGGTCAATTCTGATCATTACTCTAACAAACAATTGAAAGAGAGTAAATTAGTGAGGGGAATTGTAGAGTATAGAAAGAGAGTGAATTAATGCTTGAAAGACTCAACCATTGCGTGTAAAAAGAGAGTGAAGGGTTATTATGAAGGGTTATTATGATGAGAGGAAGGTTAATGAATGTATGATTTGAAGGGTTGAGTGAACGACCAGAGTTAACCTGACGCTGCAAATAGACTAGATTAGGTTGAATTAATGATGCCTTTTGAACGCGTGGGTGGAGGAGGGTTTAACACCGAGTAAATTAGACACGGGGAGTGCAAATTGAGAGGACGCATGGTCAAAATTGCGTCTGAAAATGTACCGTTTCAGTAAATACCCATAAATGAAATCGGCTATAAAATCTCAGTTGAGAGGAAAATTAGGAATCCATCTTCTCTTTCTTCTTCCAGAAAAAAAAAACAGAAAAAAAACTTCTCTTCTTCTTATTCAAGATGAATTTTATAGGTGATCCATGGCTTAATCCTGCATATCTCAATAATACATGCAGAGCAATCATAAAGAAAAACGTGATCAAAGACAATAGGCAGTTGTACAAGTGTGGTTTGGATGGAAAGCTTCTTCATTTTTCTTCCAGCAGAACTGAGAGACCAGATTGGTGGTATCAGGATCAGTTATATCATCTGATGAGAGAGGCACCAGCACCACCAGCACCACCAGCAGTGGCACCTCCACCAGCACCAGTACCACCTCCACCTCCACCAGCACCAGAGCCAGAGCTAGAACCAGAAGAGGAGGAGGAAATTACTGCGTATTGGGATTTCCCAGAGCCACCTTTTAACTATACTACATGGTATGCATACTGTTGCAGTTACCATTTTGAAGCTTATGAAGATATCAGGGCTGAAGGAGAGGAGTATTTCTATACCAGATTGATGCCAGAGATTGTGAGGATTCCAGTTCCGCGGCACTGGTAGTTGGTGGTCCAGTGTTTTTAAGTCTTCAAGAGAGGCTACAACTTGTTGAAGCTCGAAGGAAAATCCTCTTGAAGCAATCTTGACAGGAATGATGATGAAGAAAGAAGTTAATTAGTTTTTTTTTTATGTTGAATGTGGGGAAAGAATGTGGGAAAGAATCTGGTGGTTGATATTTTGGGAAAGAATATTTTGGGTTTAGGCTATGATGCGAAGTAGCCTTTGTTTATGTATAATTACTGTTTATAAGAATATTTTGGGTTGTAAAAATTGCAGTTTATATATGTATAATTAATGTTTAATCTTGAATCTTTAAGTTTGATCTTTGTTTCTTTTTTTGTGTGATTGAAAGTGGGTTTTTTGGGTTCAGGAAGGAAATCTGAGCCACATGAACCCACATGTCATATATACCACCACAAGTTGCACGCTCATACGATCATATATGTTCTGATATGGAAACCATGAAAAACCACATAATCTATTAAACCCCCAAAATATTAAACAACAATTCAAACATGCAACCAATAATATTCCAAATTTATAATCCTTAAACCACAAAAAAAAACTTTAAAAAAAACATTGTTCTAAGAATGGAAGAGAGATTGTAAAGCAATAAGAAGAGCATACAACTGCAACAAAACCATCCCTAAAATTTTCTTGATCAATTGCGGATCAATGACATGTTGCATAGGCACAAATCTAGTCACATTCTGTGCTTTTACGTGCCATGTGCCGTGTTGTGATGTGCCAACAATTTTAACGTGTTTGCAAATATTTTCAGACATATAGACATGAGGAAATAATACCAGCAGTAAAGATTACATGTGTGGCTCATGTGCTTATAACCGTAGAACAAAAAGAATCTGTGGTATTCCTCCTCCGACTGTCAAACAAAAAAGATGAACTGATCCTATTATAGACTTCCCATACTGATGGTTCAGAGGTCGAAGAATATCTCCAGGCATCTAACATGAGTGAAAGGTTCGTTTTCTTTTTCAAAATAAATATCCGCTGCAATGATATTCTGAAAATGTAGAGATACCCCAGGATCAATAATGTTCACAAATAAAGAGATTGACATGGCAGATGCTGATGGGAATTTCATGCTATTAAATATAAGGGTGCGTGCTTGCTGCAGTGGGATGGATACTAAAAACGTTAATACGGAGCTGCATGTATGGACGTGGATACTTACTGCATCTTCAGTTGTCATTGTGGGATTTATGTTTGGGTCCATTATAGTTTCCTTGATTTCATTGAAGCGTGCCATCTTATGAGCGATGGATTGAAATCTATCTCTGATTCCCCTGGATCTCCTCCTGTTACCGTTGCCATCTATAGCTGCAAAAACTGCAAATACGCGGTTCCACAGATGTGCATGGGTTATATGTGCATTGCGGAAGTTCCCATTCATAAGCATTTGGTAATCGTGGTCTGTAACTGTCTTTCATGCTCGGACAATTGCCATATCCTCATTTTCGGTAAAATCGACGGCCATATGCAGAACCTGCATTGGATATTCCATCATTCAATTAACTTTCGTGTAGTATATATGGCTACCCCTAAAACACAATCATTAAAAGAAATAGCTGCATATTGCAGGTTGTAACAATCACATTGGACGACCAAATAGACATGTCAAATAACCATAGTCAAATTCAGATAGAATTTAAGATTTTGCATTTATGTTTTTCTCAATGGCATTGTACTGTGAGGTCTTTGAGTAACCAATCAAACATGGAACATGTACATAATCAACAGTGGAGCTAAATTGAATCTCTATGTCTACATTTGCTTTGCTTATATTTGTTGTAGGACCAACAATTCGAATGAAACAACAAATTGTACATAACAACAATGCTTTATAATCAAAAGACCATTTCTATTATTTGTCATGGATTATCATGGGACATCAATTCATAAGAATCGATTTGAAGAGTACACAAACCCTGAATCTGGAAATCAGTTGCTTTATTTAAGTTTGCAATAAATCAGGATATAAAATTACTGACCTTATTTGTACAGAAAAAATGTGGAAGTCGCTTTCCTTTCGATTTGGTGGTCCTCCTTTCCCTACAACGTGAACAGATTTTGTGAACCAGATTCAAACGGAGATTTCTTCGCTGTGGATAAGACTATGGCGAAATACCAGGTATACAAGTCCGTGATATTTAACTGGGTTTCTGTGGTCAGTCAACTGGGCTTGGTTATGGCACAGCTGCACTAAGTCGTGTAATTGGTACCACAGATGTACTAGATCTACGGTAGAGAATTTGAGTGGGAATCTTCACCGTGGAGTCGCATGTACAGACTACATGTGTGTACTAAAAAATATGGCACGTGATAGTCCCGTGACAACTCGAGAGGGTAAAACAGTGACGATAACCTACACTGCACACTTCTTCTCTTAATCTACACCACTGTTCTCTATTGATTCTTTTCCTAGCTGTGCATCAATCAAATTGCGTTTTCAAAATATATGTTCAACAATTGTTTCCCAAAGTTTCCAGATATATTTGAGGCATCCATCGATTTTTTGCACTCAAACTCAATAGTGAATCATGTATTGAAATTGAAACAAATGATAAAAATATCTTATTAATCATCAAAATTGTTATTACAAAAATAATTACTTTAATGATAAATATTCTTAAACATACTCCTAATATAAGAATCCCCTTTCAAACCCCTTTTCTCTCCAATCTTCATTCATCATCATCATCACTGTTTTCCAATACCCGTCGTAGGTTGTCTTAAAGCATATTCACTTGGTCTCGAAGTTGATGCACCTGTCTAAAAAGGACGATAACATGATGATCAGAAGGACAACTGCATCGACCCTCCCCATGAACCAATTCCACGCGATGTTCATCAACATGAATCGCTTTAGACTCCCGCAAACGATAATAATGGGCCCACCCGCTTCCTCATGAAGATTATAAACAACCCAAGTCTAGGTTGAATAACTACTGAATCTTGCGTAACGAGCCCTATTACCACTGATGGGCATGGTGTGTTAAAACTAACCACCCCGTATTACCACCGATGGGCATGGTGTTAATTGTTTCTTAAGCTAAGAAGATTATGCATGAATGTCGAGCTTTATTTGGTTGTTTTAGAAGTTGTTTTTCTTTTTATATTAGAAGAGACTTTATATGTGTGGTCGATACCAATGCTGCAGTTACTTCTTTTGAAACTTTGAATATGTCACTAGAGGTGTAAATTGTGCCATGCCAGAACGTTAATGGCACAGCACAGCACGCTAAAATTTGGGCACAGCACGGCACGCGACAAAGCACGACACAGGCACAACACACGCTAGCTTAGTGTGTTGTGTTGTGCTTGACTAATCGAACGGCACAGCACATCACGCGGCACAAACAAGCACGCGGCATAGCACAACACGCGTTAAAGCACATCACAGCACAGCACGCGACACAGTGCACTACATTACATGTGTATTTCACACAAAAATGAAATCTACCTAGTTATTACCATTACATTTTTGCTTTAAGATAGGCTCGAGCTAGGTTTTCAGGAAAATTCACATTGAAGCAGATGCTAAACTAGTAATTCAGTCTATTACGGGTACTTCAGCTCTAGTGCATTGGGAGAACAACAATATCATTAAGCATATCAAGTTTTTGAGTAGTACTTTTGCTTTCTGTCAATTTTCTTTTGTTAGTCGAGACGATAATCAAGTCGCCGATGGTGTCTCTAAGTATGTTAGGCAGTCCAATTGTTTTTTAGATTCTGCGGTTAGTTTCCCTTCTTTTGTGTATGATCTTCTATCAAATGATCAAAACTTCATGGTGGCTTAAGTTCTAATAAAATTTCTAGTTTATCAAAAAAAAAAAAAACTAATCATCAAATTTGTTATTACAAAAAAAAAACCATTTAACTATATATCATTAATACTCTTAAACATACTCCTAACATAAGAATCCCCTTTTCTCTCCAATCTTCATTCATTATCATCAACATCATCATCACCGGTTTCCAGTGCCCTTCGTAGGGTGTCTTGAAGCATATTCACTTGGTCTCGAAGTTGATGCACTTGTCGAAAAATGACGATAACATCACGGTCAGAAGGACAACTGCATCGACCCGCCCCACGAACCAATTCCACGAGATGTTCATTAACATGAATAGATGTAGACTCCAACTCCCCCAAGCGATAATAACGTGCGGGATTCCTCATGCAGATTATAAACAACCCAAGCGATAAAAATGAAATCTACCTAGTTATTACCATTATATTTTTGTTATTTTGATTAAATTTATGACAATACATAATATCTAATTTTATTAAGTGATAAATAAATATTTAGAAATGTAATTGATGTTGTAAATGTTTCTATTTGACGTTCATTTGGTTGAAAAACAAATAACGATACAATTGTTATATCGTAAAATAACTTATGTCCTATAAATAAAAAAAAATGTTTCTTAAGCTTATTCACCTAATATAAACGATATTCACTTTATTTTATTAGTAATGCCCATTACACACTGCTTCATAACCTGATCAAGACCTAACAAAAAAAAAACTAAAAAGAAAATAAATGAAAATTTGAAACATTTGATCGAGATCCTAACAGAATTGAATAAATAGTATCCCTTTTGGATCTTCCTGCCTTCTTTCAGAAGGAAGAACTTTCACTTGGACACGAGTCATCGTCAACATCATCATGATCTTCTTTATTGTATACAGCTGGAAATAGATTGTGAAGAGCATCTATGTCCTCTTTGATACACAATTCGAAGTCATCCAAAGAAGCAAAACCTTCGGGGGGAGAAGAATCACCAGAGACGTGGACAGAAGCAGGAGTACCCTTCTCTACATCATCAATTATGACAACTGCGGGAATTTCAACACCATTGATTTCAACATGTATTTCCGTTTCAAATGGGACATCAGAGATGCTTTGCACCCCGCCCATAGTTATTGTGGTAGTTAATTTGTTTGGCGGAATAAATGCTAGGTTTGGCTCATCTTCCTCAAGATGATCTAGCTTAGGGTTTTTGGCACTTCTCTTAACTGGCTCAAGAAAATGTCTCTCATCTCTTTTGTTTGAACTCATTGTACTCGTCTGATCTATCCCAATTTGTAACCTCTTCGGTCACTATTTATATTTCTCAAAGGTAAACCCTAATTTGTTTAATGGTAACTAGATGTTAGGGGATGTATATTCCATATACGACTCTAAGTCGACCGAATATACAGTTTCCGGCATTACTAATATACGCGTACATCACCACATTGAATGCGTATAACGAATTTACTTATTAAAGATATACATATTGCCTTCGAAAAAAAATTCAGTTTTTATTCCACGAGATCACTTGTTAAAAATAAGAAAAAATAACTTCCCTTGTTAACGGATCTCCATTTAAACTACAGTTCAACGTCGTTACAATCTATACCGCCAAAACTAACCCAAATTTTCCGAAAATCTCATTTCGATTTCCATGTCTCTTCTCTCTCCCTAAATCTTACTCCTATAATCTATCTAGAAAAGGCTAACCCTAGAAAATAGAACTTTGTGTTTACTGTGTGATATCTTCCTGCAGAACCAATTCCCAATCACTTTTGCTCCAAGTTAAGCATCTTGCTTTGTTCGAACGTGTAAGTCTTCCAGTTCCATAGAATCTTCTATTATTCTGTTCGATTTTCTCTGTTTTGTTGCTTTGATTTTAGATTTGCATTGGTAGTTTTCTTTGCATTCTTTTGGAAGAAATCTAGTAGCTGATTTTTTTTCTTTTTGGTAGGTTATCTTTCAGTTGTCAGTTAGGGTTTTTGTATGAACGATTGTAAATTTTAGGGGGGCTTCTTTTATGTGTGGTGTGTATGCAATTTTTATGTGTGTTATGTTATTATGTATGTAATTTTTAATCGCTTGAATGAATGAAATGAGCGGATAATGACCAAGTGTATTAAGTAATATGTTGACGGTTGGTATAATTCATATAATGTGGGATTCTTGTATATATTTTCTCTTCAGACTGTGGTCTGTGATTATTATTTGTATACATACATGATCCTTTGTGACTATAATTAAGAATTTTAATAAAACAACATAAACATTTCTACAGGTGGTTAACAACAAGATCTGTATGCTTCTACCTAGCCGATAATTTGTTGGTGTTCACAATGGATCCTAGAGTAATGGATAAATCTTGGATGGTCACCGATAGAAGAGAAAAGCCTTATCGAGATGGAGTACATGCATTTATAGAGTTTGCTATCGACCATTCAGAAGACACCGGCTCAGGAAACAAGAACGAACAGATCAGAATCTGGTGTCCATGTCAGAAATGTTTCAACGTCTATCACCACAAGGCGAGAAAGGTACAGTTTCATCTATTCCAGCACGGAATAAATCCACATTATACCAAATGGACTGAGCATGGGGAAGAAGAAGAGTCACCAAGAAGGGGGCCTGATAGTGATAATGATCGTGATTATGATTTTGAGATGGAGACTCCAACAGATGCTGCAGAGACTAAAAATATGGTCGACCAAACAGTGGGTGATTTACCAAGGGAGAAGATAGAAGAGCTAGTGAAGGAAGCTGAAACACCCCTATACAAAGGATGCACATATACAAAGATGTCATCGATGTGTGAGCTGTTCAACTTGAAAAGCAAGCACGGAGCATCAGACAAGTTTCTTAATGAACTTCTAGATCTGCTGGGGAAAATGCTTCCTCCAGATAATGAATTGGTAAAAAATACATACGAGGCTAAGAAGTTTATTAAATTGTTGGGATCAGGGTACAAAAAGATACATGTTTGTATCAATAACTGCATTCTGTACATGAAAGAGTACAAAAACGAGACCAAGTGTCCCACTTGTGGGGAATCTAGATGGAAAGTGGACGAACACACAGGCGACGTGTATGAAAATATTGCAGCAAAAGTAATGTGGTATTTCCCCATCATTCCCAGGCTGAAAGCGTGGTATAAATCAGAGAATATATCTAAATATCTCATATGGCACGACACAGGTAGAAAGAAGGACGAGGGTGTTCTACGTCATCCGGCAGACTCACCGGCATGGAAAGTGATGGACGATAGATACCCTGATTTTGGTAAGGATCCTAGGAATCTGCGGCTAGGCATTTCGGCTGACGGAGTTGATGTAAACACAGGCACGAATAAACATCGCAGTTTATGGCCAATTTTGACGGTGGTTTACAACCTTCCACCGTGGTTGTGTATGAAAAGAAAGTTCATGATGCTGTCATTACTGATAGATGGTGGGCCTTGTAAGGACATAGATGTTTTGTTACAACCTTTCCTTGAGGATCTTGTGCATGGAGTCGACTGTTTTGATGAATATAAGAAAGAGAAGTTTACTCTACGTGCAGCTGTTTTATGGACAATTAATGATTATCCTGCTCTTGGTACATTATGTGGTTGCCCTTACAGTGGAAAAAGAGGTTGTGTGGTGTGTGGGAAAAATACGTACTCTGTCAGACTCAACAACTGTGGCAAAGAGGCATATACTGGTCATAGAAGATACCTACCAGATGACCATATATTCAGAAGGCAGAAGAAGGGGTTCAATGGACAGGTTGAACATGGGAATGCTCCAGCACCTATGACCGGGGAACAAATATACAAGGAGGTATGCTCTATAAGGAATTCATGGGGAAAGAAAAAGAAGGGTATCAAAGTTCATTTTGTGCAGGTGAATCCCGGGAGAGGAGGAAAAATGATAACGAGGAGAATCGAAAGGAAAATTGCTAAAACAACTGAAAGATCGACAGGTGAAAATGAAGATTACTGGAAAAAGTTTAACCTATGGCACCAGCTACTCCCATATTGGCGGCATAATCTTGTTCACCATTGTATAGATTTCATGCACGTCGAAAAAAATGTCTGTGAGAGTATTGTCGGAACACTTCTTCATGCAGAAAGTAAGACGAAAGATGGATTAAACACTCGATTGGATCTGAAGGAACATGGGTTGAGAGAAGAGTTGCACCCTAAGCCGAATGGCAAAGGTGGATATACTATAAAAGCAGCGTCTTGCACATTAACCACGGAGGAGAAGGACAAGTTCTGTGCAACATTGTCCAAGATAAGGGTTCCGCAGGGTTACTGTTCAAATTTTTCCACCCTGGTGTCTTGCAAAGATCGTAAGCTTATCGGACTCAAGTCACATGACTATCACATGCTAATGCAGCAATTTTTGCCTGTTGCGATCAAATCGATTATGCCACAGCCAACAAGATACGCTATTATGAGGTTTTGTCACTTTTTCAGAGCGATATCTAGGAAAGAAATCAAGGTGGCAGAGCTAGACAAACTCCAGGAAGAACTCGTTGTGACGCTGTGCTTACTCGAGAAACACTTTCCTCCATCATTTTTTGATATCATGGTTCACTTAACTGTGCATCTTACCAATGAAGTTAAGCTATGTGGTCCTGTATGCTTTCGATGGATGTATCCGTTCGAAAGGTGCATGAAGGTTATTAAAGGGCATGTGCGTAACAGATACAGGCCGGGAGGATCAATTGCAGAAGGGAATATTCTGGAAGAGACAGTTGAGATGTTTGGTGAGTTCAAAAGAAGCATGAAGACAGTTGGAATTCCACCTGACAGGTATGACGGATATGACACTGTTGAAGATTCTGATTCCTTCCCGGGACAACCAACATCTGCTGGTAAGCAGAAGAATGTCAGAGATGATCTGTGGATTAACGCGCATCTCACTGTATTGCTGAATACGCCGGAAGTTGATCCTTACTTTAAGTAAGCATTATTACTCGGTTAACTTATTCTTTTATTTTATGTGTCCGATTTTTGGCAGAGTATAACATTTACCACTGTGCTGTCTAGACGACATATGGACTGTGTGCGAAATGAAAATCCGACAAGAAATGATGCATGGTTGCATAAACGGCATACTGATATGTTCCCTGAGTGGTTTAAAAGTGAGGTAAGAGTTTGCAGAAAATGTTATTATTGATGTAATTTATCCGTCAAGTGGTATGCTAATCCTTATAATTGACTGCAGGTTGAGAGAGAGTTCAGCATCTCTCCAGAAGGTGTTGCGGATAGGTTAAGGTGGCTGTCAGACTATCCGGAAACAGAAGTAACGACTTACGAATCATATTACATTAATGGATACCTGTTTCGGACAAAGTCTCGTGAAGGTACAGTGAACCAGAATAGCGGGATACATGTAGAGGCAACTGACATGAACATTAGAAAAGCGGGGGGGTCAACCCTTGATCAGGCAGATTACTTTGGCGTTTTACAAGAAATATGGGTGCTGACTTATCATTCACTGAGAGTTCCTCTTTTCAAGTGTGCCTGGGTTGACAATAAACATGGGGTCTCAAAGGATCCACTTGGCTATGTTTTGGTTGAGCTTGACAACATAAAACCCACTGCGGATCCATTCATTATAGCTACCCAAGCTAGGCAGGTATTTTATGTAGGAGATCAGGAAAATAAGAAAAAGTCTATTGTCTTTACGGTACCAAGCAAAAATTACAAAGATACTGATGATGTCGACGAGGAGTTTAGCACGGTGGTTCTTTCTGGGAACGATTTTAACTTGCCGACGATCAGTAAACGTGACATGCGTAAGGAATCGATTGAGGATTACTATCGGTCTGAAGGTCCGGTTAGACATGTTCGTCCGAAGAATAAGAATAAATGATGCACCTAGATGTCCCAATTTTCTGATCATCGAAGTTGCATGCCCATTGTGATTTGTGAATCATTTTGCAAATACTAGTATGGATGAGACATGCTTTCTCTAGTAACCATCTTACTGTACATTTCTTTCTTTTTTCTTTCTTTTTTGCAAGTAGTCTATCCGGACTTGCAGTGAATAATTTGTATACATATTATCCAGTGTTTTGAATCCTGGGTCTTTTTTCTTGTTTTGTTACGACCGCACAGACTTGTATCATGATTTCATCGCTAAGTCCAAGTTTTTAAAGAAACGGAAAAAATTACAAAGTTACTATTGGATCCCCTAACACAAAAGCAAATCAAAAGCCATGGACATGCCCGTGACCTGATATACAATTAACAAGAAAAACCCTATTCTTAAGTTTTTGTTTCGTGACATTGCTCTTGGGCTTAGAGTTTTTGTGATTTTTTAGCAGCCCTGAAGTCAAGCGAGTCATTTATATAACTTTTTGGGTGCAGAAGTTGTATTTCACCTTCCTCGTTTAACGAAACCCTAGAGTCAAGCGAAGCTCTTTGGCTGATAACTTACACGCCCACATGTCCATGTATCATGTCTTGAATTTTCTATCATCCTTGCATGCTAACCAAATAGTTGGTTTCTTGTTCATTACCAGGCACACCAAGTTCTTCTTTTGCAGCTGATTTTGCTTGGTCTTTCAAATCTAGGGTAATCTCTTAGATCTTCTAATATCTCTGGAAAACTAGACAGATACTTTGTTTTTCTAGTCTGGTGATTATA